>JAQIUQ010001521.1:0-47176 GCA_030378365.1 Hybognathus amarus
GGTTTACAGTATTAATCAATTATTAAATAAATTATTATTATTATCATCAGTTAAAATTATTACGAAAACAGGGTTTTTATTTGGTTGAACAAATGCTTTTAATTATAATAAACTTGAAACCATTTGTTTGTTTTGTTTATTAAAATTTTAATAAAACATGTCTAATCAAATTAAATTCAATAATTGATAATGACAACTTATTTTTAGCATTAATTATTTATTAAAATGTTTAAGAATTATATTGTCCTATGAAATGCATTTTATTCAGAAAATTAATGTTTCTTTGATTTAATACAAATATATTATCAAAAACGGTGGTAATCAAATGTAAATTTAAACTTGTGTCCTTTTATTTTTGGGGGAAGCGCTGCAAAAACAGATTTACTAAATTAAACCATGGACAAAAAAAATATTCCTTTAAATAATGAAATGTATTAATATTGTTGTTGTTATTATTATTATTATTTTGAGAGGTAGGCTACGTTCTTCTGTATGCCTACAATAGTAATATATTTCTGTCATAATTTCTCATAGTGAAACCCAACTTTTATTTTGACGGGTTGTAGTGAAGACCAAAAGTGAAGAAAAAGTGTAAAAAAAACAACGTTTTTTCTCAAATAAAATTATGAAAATGCCCATTAGGCGTTCTCTCAGAGCAGCTCTGGAAATGTTCATATTCACAAATTGTTTGCGAGACGCTGAAAACACCATTGCTGTGTCCGAAATGTCCCACTACTCACTATATAGTGGACTATATAGTGAGCTCGCCATTTTGTAGTGCTGTCCGAATGTATAATGATGATTATTATACCCTATATAGTCCTCTCAATGTATCCCAGAATGCATTTTGAAAAGTAGTGTACAACCATGTGTACAACCGATGGTCACTAACAAAGCCCTAGGCCTACATACCATCATGCATTGCGCGGATCGTAAAAATAAGTTATAATAATGTGTGGAGTAGTGCATTAAAACAAAAACGGCCAGAAATCACTTTTAGTTTTTAAATTTTGGAGAAATAAGCTCAATATAAAGTAATGTATTTATTTTAAAAAATCTATTAAGCCCAGAGCCGGCTCGGCACCAGCTGACAGATGATGTAATCAACGGCGCAGAGAGACGATCGAGTAGTGTCCGAAAGTGGTGTTTCTATTATGCTGGTGAGCTCACTATATAGTGCTCTGCTCTCTACCCCCAACATAGGGGTTAGGGAGTAGTGCTTTGAGTGGAGATTTCAGACACAGCACATGAATGTCACGCATACTTGAGTATGTACTAAGTTAACTTAGTAGACAAAAAGCGGCGCAGCTCAGCAGAACAAATAGGGTTATACATTTACATGCAGTATTTTTGTGCTTAAATATTCACAGACCAGGTTGCGATTGGATTTATTGCACAGTTCTACTTTCCATGTATCTATCCATTATTTTGCATGTTTTACGTGATATCTGCGTTAAGTGAATAATTCCACTTTCATGACTGGATTTCGGGATTCCCTCTGCATCACGTAAGTCACTCGAAGTTATAATCGGCACATACCTTTATCTGCAGGAGGGGTAGTGTCCTATATCCTCCTTTTGCAGCCACTTTGCGTTCACTTTTTTAGCAAACAAATATCTATCCTCGAGGACATAATTCGTTTCATAAGAATTCGAGACGCGATTCGTTTTCAGCTTCAGCTGGGTCTGTCTATGGGTCTGCGTCACCTTTCTTGCGCGTTTGTTCTCCCGCCTTTCAACCAATGCAGTAGGTTCCGGAGTGTGATTATTTTTTTTTCTCCCGTGTACTATTATTTTTTACTCAGTAACGGATATGATTTAAAATGTAGCGAAGTACAATACTTCAAACAAAATGTACTTAAGTAAAAGTAAAAGTATAGATTTTAAAAACTACTTAAAAAAGTAGAAGTACACAAAAAAACTACTCAATTACGTAACGCGAGTAAATGTAATTCGTTACTTCCCACCTCTGAATGTCAGAATATTTGAGATGACCAATCAAATCAAAGTAGGCGGGCTTTACATTCACAGACGCTGAGCGCGAATTTTAGCAGCACTACTCGACGCTTCAGTGCACGGGAAAGTGCGAGATAAGATGTAAGTAGCTAAACTTATAACGTATATAATATAATTTGTTTTAGGTCATTAATGTTAAACAAATGACAAAAAATAATCAGGAAAACTAATATAGTTTTTTGGTCTAATTTCGCCCTTTTGAACTGAAATTAGGCATGTAACGTCAGCCTAATATAATAATTCGTTTACATTGTGAGGGGACAAGAAACATTTAAAAAAGCCGTTTTCAAAAAAAAAAGCTCAGCTTTAGGAGGGGAAGAGAAAGGGCACGATGAGGAGACTGGAAAAAAAGAAAAGAAAAAAAGGAAGGATGATGGAGATGAGGAGAGTATTGACAAATAGTCTACTGACATAGTTTTAAAGCTTCGTATCCTTTTTTTGGTCTTCAAACGTCTTGAAATGCACATCAGAGATTAAAAAAATGTAACCCCCAAACCTCCACCTCAAATGTAGGACCTGTATTAGGCATCAGAATCAGAAAGAGCTTTATCCCAAGTGTGCTTGCACACACAAGGAATTTGTTTTGGTGCTGATGCTTCCAGTGCACAGATAGATA
The DNA here is from genome assembly GCA_030378365.1 of Hybognathus amarus. Lineage (NCBI taxonomy): Eukaryota > Metazoa > Chordata > Actinopteri > Cypriniformes > Leuciscidae > Hybognathus > Hybognathus amarus. The sequence goes on from JAQIUQ010001521.1 coordinate 2,632, forward strand.
TGTGATAAGGCTTAAGATCAATAATGAATGTGTAGCCTTTAATGTGAATTAATTTTATAAATAGTTAGGCTACCTTAATAGTTTTCAGTAAATGAACATGTCTGAGAAAATGATTAAAAGGCAAAATCAACCAGTGGACCCCATGTTTACTTTCTTCACTGACAGACAAAAATTAAAAGCCTATTATCAGTCAAAGCTCAACTTTAGGAGGGGAAGAGACAGGGCAAGAGAAAAACAAAGAGAAAAAGAGTGTGATGCTGATGAGGAGAGAAAAATAATCAGCTGCCCACTGACATGGTTTTATCCCCAAAAATATTGCCTTTAAAACATCTTAAAATGCACATAATAGTTCAGAGAATTCAAAATTTTCTCGGGGAAACAAAAGTTTCCCGAACCCCGTAACTTACACAACTCAAATTCAGGACTACAGTGATTATAAAACCCTGCAATTGCATGGTCATGACAGTGAGCATTTGACCTTTTTTTTTTTTTTTTAAATCATACCCTTATTGGGGGCTTAGCCCCCCTAAAAGGAAAATCCTAAAATCGCCCCTGCTCGGAAGGTAAAGTAATTATTTATGTTCCCTGTAAATAATTTTTTACTGCATTATGATTTCTTAATTCAGAATATGATCAACATTGTGTTGGTGGATGTGATCGTGGTAATTTGGCTGTTAAAATTATAACATTTAAAGCCACTTAAATAAATGACAATGACTCAGAGAGTCAGTAAAATGAACTTCCATATTAACCAGTCATGACTCGCACGAGAGCAGGGGGCTCTGGGCTCGCGGCACTGCGGGCGGTGATCAGTCATGACTCGTGAGAGCAGGGCACAGTCAACGCTGCGGGGCGGCCGCAGCTCAGCAAATCATATAAATAACCTAGTTTGTGAATTGTTCATTCCCGGTTGGCACACATTTTGCAGCCCTTACAAAATTGCCAGCTCTTGTTACAAAAGTACAAATAGATTTGAGTTCGATGCATAATGTCTGTGGTTCGAATGCCGAATGTGTCGCGCGTGACATACGTCATAAATAAACGTATCTGATTGGCTTACGGGTAACCAATAATTCTAAACTTCAGAGAAGCGCCCCCTCACGAGAGAAAACACTTCTCTATTATGCCATTCCAGACTCTGTCTACGAAGTAAAGTGAAGTAGCAGAGTCTGGTATTACCAGGCTATTGTTAATGCATAACATGTTATAAAAAAAAAACTCACATACATATGGTATGCATAAGAAATATTATTTTACTCTACAAAACCCTTTTTTAGTAAATTTGTTTCTGACTAGCACTGAATTTTACAACAATTACTACAGCAAATATTAATTTCACATGTTTATTTGCAGCATTCCATAAGATTTAATCTTGCTCTGTATTTGTCCCTGAAACTTGGCATCTTTTAGCCTGCACAAGTGCATCAATATCAGGCATCATGTCCTGAGTAGCAGCCAATTTCAGAATCTCATTTAAGTGCTTATGTGTGAGCTTTGAGCGTCAGCTTCGTTTTATTAATGTTCATTACTGAGAATACTTGCTCACACAGGTAGGTAGTCCCAAACATGCACAACATTTTTGCAGCCAGTGCTGTTAATTTAGGATAGCCTGGAAGGATACTGATAAATGTGTCCAAGCCCACAGAGACAAATTTGTCCTTCAATTCTTCATTACACTGCAAATCAATTATTTCAAGTTGCATGTCAACAGGCACATCAGAAGCTCCTGATTGTGAATGGTGAGCGAAAAATTGCGAATTCTGTCTCGAGTTCGCTAAAGACCTGAAATCGTTTCTCAAACTCCTTCAGCAACCCTGAAATCTTGTCTTTGTACTGTCTCATGTCAGGATTAACGCTTGCTGCGCACACATCTCTTAGACAGGGGAAATGAGCAGGGTCCCCACTTGCCATCTGTGTCTTCCATAACGTGAGCTTTAACTTGAATGCACGTATGCTGTCATAATACTGTGTTACAATTTTTTTGCGTCCTTGCAACATGTTGTTCAGATTATTCAAGTGCTCTGTAATATCAACCATAAATGCAAGGTCCTGCAGCCATAGTGGGCACTGTAATTCCTTAACAGGTTTACCTTTTACCTCCATGAAATGTCCGATTTCCTCACGAAGATCAAAGAAGCGCTTCAGCACAGTACACCTGCTTAACCATCTTACTTCAGTGTGGTATGGCAGACCATGGGTAATGTTACAGTCACTGAGAAGGCTGTCAAACTGACGATGATTGAGACCTCTGGCTCGTATGAAATTAACAGTCTGGACAACCACCTCCATGACGTGATCCATTTTTACACTGCACTTGCTCGATGCAAAATGCAATGAAATGTCCAAAAATCACACCCTCCATTTGCGGCTTGTACTTTCTCTCTGAACTTTGTCGCAGCACCTGCCTTTTTCCCAATCATCGACGGCGCACCATCTGTAGCCAGGCTTACGCGCGGGACCAGTCCGCCCTGACTCTGAAGATTCATTCAGCATTGCTCACTAGTGACTAACTACTGTACAAAGAAGTAACAGACAAATGAATTAATTCTGAACCAATGACCTGAGCAGACTTATGATGTCCGTATACCCCCCTAAAATAAATAGTTATTTATTTTCTTCTCATTGTTAATGTCTGTATCCTTTTATTTGCAATAATAAAAAGACCTGAGCAGATGTGACACTCACAAAATAAGTTTTGTTGAGATTATTACTTTTTTGTTTTCTTTAATTGTAACAGTTTTTTTATTTTATTTTAATTATGTAATTGAACATTAAAGGTAGTGAAGGTAGTGAACTTACTTGTCTCGGGAGTAGCCCTCATCAGAATCAACAATGCTTTCATCAAGCAAACTCTTACATGCAGAACACCATATATATGTTATGAATCTTACATGAAATTCCTCTTCATCACAGTGTAAATGATGGCAATGGAAAAACGTGTATCATGCAACCTGTTTTTAGCTTTGCCTTATAGATAACTAACTAGCTTGTTAGCGAATCAATATTGTAAGCTTTACCAATATCAATATGCTAGCTTGATAGAGAGTAATAAAATACAACTTATTTGTTTATCTTCATAATGATAGTTAGATTTTTTTATTTACATGTGTTTCTGACATGATGTCACTACATGCACTTCTTCCTCCCCTCTCCGCTCTTCTCAGGTAAATATTGCGTCTTCAGCTCAGCTGTCGGAGTTGCGCGTTCATGTGTTTGGGGGCGTGGCTTTGGAAGGAGCCAAGAAGGGAGGGGGTGAAGTGAATGGAAATAATGAGCTGTCTTTAAAACAGTCGTGCAAGGTCTACAGACACTCGATTTTTATACTTTCTTTTTCAGAGTACTTAGATTTTAATTATGCATTGATATACAGAAAGTTTAAAGAAATTTGGAAAAAAGTTGTTGTTGTTTTTTTCAATTCTGACCTACACTACCTTTAATGAGAGGGTACGGAAAGAGCACAATGACATGTATTTCCTAAAATGGACACAGGGTGGCAGTAATCGCGAGTAGCATCACACGGGGACATTTAGCGATGCGCAGAGCAAGATAGGCTCATAATCCGAGTCAATGGAGAATGAGCAACTGTTCCTGCGTCATTGATTTCTCTTGAATATTCTATATATTTCCAGGTCAGTTACACACCTTTGATGTGACTCCAGATGTGTATAAGCTTATATGAACACCCAATGAAGTGTGCTTTGTAAGTGGAAAACATGTCAAATGTGTAAACAGTTAAAATTGATATTACACAGTGGAGAAAATGGCGGCCGATGCCCGCAGATTGTTTTTATTTCTTCCTGGCTTCAGTGCATTTGTGGGTTATTTCAATGTCTGTTAAACAGCAAAATGTGTTAAAAGGGTAAGAGTAAAGGGTAATGTTCATGTGAACGTACAGCATAGGCCCAGTTACGGCCGCGGCCATGTTTAAGGGTGCACGAGTGTTAATATTACAATAATACAGAGTTAGTTCATAGAGCTGGGTACCAAAGTTATGGGACCGAAATGTTTATTTTGGAAGTGTGAGTTCTTATACTTTAAATGTGACTAAACTTAACTGCAAATGAGAGTTATTCTATTGTATAAAGTGAACACTTATACAAATGTACATTTATTACATGAGTAAAATGCTCTTTTAGGACAGAGATGACAGATGTTAAAGAGAAAAGTGCAGATATGATTGATGCTAGAACAAATGTGACTTAAATGGAAAATGTTTATTTTTGGTTTCATACAAATTTTGATAAGCTAATGTTTGTCAAAAAAATAAATAAATAAATAAGTGAGTATACATTCATGTGAAAACAAATCTTTTAATATATACTAGTGATGGGAAGATGGGACTTTTCGCGAATCGGTTCTTTCGGACAGTTCGTTTTAATGAACCGGTTTCAAAAAATGCACAGGATCAGTCGGCCGAAGAAAGTTCTGTTCAGAGACGGTGCTATCATCGCATGCGCAGTATCTCCAGCTCATTGGTTCTCTGTATCGAACGTGTCTGAAAGAAACAGTTCTTGGTTCTGTACTGGTGATTCAAGAACTGCAACAACCAGTTCTCGACTTGAGAACCATAGCATAGGCCTGTGTGTGCTGAGCTGAAACCTGAATAGTCGACAAAACTAGAAAAACGATGCATGTCTGACTTCAATATAGCCTTCTGTAGCCTAGTATACAGTATACATGTTTAATAATGTTAACACATTATGAACATTAACTAAGCAGTGCACCATTAAAACCTTGGCAAGAGTTTACATCAAAAGATTTATATTGTTACTTAGAAATTAAATGAGCTGTTCCTGAAAATATTATTTTAGTATAATAATAAATGTTTAGTTTGACAGTTTTACAATCCAATCATTGTTTCCAAACTTTAAAATAATACAGTGATAATACAGTAATTATAATGATAAACATGTTTCCAAAATGTTTTATTTTGTTGCACTTACTGATGTTCAACTAAATACTTAGGAAACGTACATTTCGTCCCTCAGAAAAAAATTGCACGCATGCTCAGCTCATCAACTCATCAGTTCTCACTATGTCGAACGTGTCCAAAAGAAACAGTTCTCGGTTCTGTACTAGTTATCCGAGAACCGCTGTAGCTGTACGTTCGGTAGTACACGCATGCGCAGTATCAGCTGCTCGTGCTCATCACTTCTCTCAGCACCTCAGCAGGTCTTGTCTCAGTTCAGTGAACTTTTTGAGTTACTGTAATAAAATGTACTCCTGGAAATTGGTTTATTTCGATTCTGAGGGACTGTCAGGCATGTCTGAAAGTGAGTAACTTTAGTAAATTGTGTTTCAGCGCTGACGCAAGACGCGAACTGTTTCGAACGATTCAGTCTGATTTAGTGTAGTGGTTCGAACCGGTTCACTGAAAAAGAACCGGTTCAAAAGAACGATTTGTTCACGAACCGGCCATCACTAATATATACTGTTTCATGTTATCCAAATGTGGATATAACCCAGCGTTTCTCAAAGTGTGGGGCACGCCCCACTGGTGGGGAATAGAAACATGACAGGTGGGGTGCGACAAATGGGAGAAAATGTGGTAATTTTGTGCCCAACTCTATTAGTTACTTTATCGAGCATAAACTCAAAACAAAACGAGGACACATTTAAATGTAAACCTTACTTAACCTTTTCACACGTAAGTTTAAAAGTTTTTAGAGGCGCCCGTTATTCTTAGAATCGTCTCCCTTTATGGTTTCCATGGTGACGCGTCATTCGCACCCATTGTATGGTCACACCACAGGCACAATAGCGCTGAATGACAGATTATCTGCGTTTATTTCACAAATTTGTTGGCTATAGCGGAAAATATCTGATATTCCGATTGTCCAATATGATCAAGTGGATGTGTATTGTTGTTAAACACCTTAGTTGAGCTATGCGCGAGGCGTTAGTTTATGCCGCATTTTAGAGAATTGGATCTGGATTTAACAAACGTCTGTTTATCCACTTCTCCTGAAATAAATGAAAGTAAGTGGCCCAGTGAACTGGAAGAAGCATAGAGTAAACTCCAGAGTTACTTACATGATGTGTATTTGATAAGAATAATACGTGTTGATGTCTAAATTATAATGGAAATAATAATTATTGCCGCTTCCATAGACATAAGTCTGTATTTGACCAACTTTAAAATTGCTTTTAAAAAATATATGTGTAGCCTACTAGAGAACAGGCTCATTTTAGATGGTAAATTAGTTTATCAGTTAATTTTTAACTTTCAAAGTGCACAAGATTTATGAATTTATCTTTAAAACGTGCAAACTTTTCTTCTGGGGAGCATGCCCCTGGACCCCCAGGGTGCAGCAGAGGTCCACACCACACACACAATACTGTGGGAAACACAGTAGCTTTATGATAGTTTTCGAAAATTATTATTATTATAAAAATACCTAAAATACAAACATTATTAGGATTTTACCACCTCCGCTTCGTTGTGAGCCAGGAAAACCCTGAGATTATTATTATTCTTTTTCAATTTTGTTTGTTCTTTTTGCATGCAGTTTGCGAAGTGACAAAATAAAGCTAATAAACTAGTCCACACTTTTATTTTCTCCGTTTCTGAATTTGATGTTATCAGAGGCAAAATAAAAACACAATTGCATTATTATTTTTATATACTGTCATGTTTTTTTTTTTTTAATGTCATGTTGATAAAATATATTTTAACTTAAAGCCTAGTTTATTAACATTTTTTGGTGGGCGATTGCAAGGGGACAGGTGGGGCTTCGAACCCTTCCCCTACCTTCAAAGTGGGGAATGGCAGAAAAAGTTTGAGAAACACTGATATAACCTGTGCTTAAATGCAAAGCAGACAAAATAACAGAAAATAACTCATAATTGCAGATACAATGTTAAAAGTGAAGTTGAAAATAAAGATAATCCGAGTCAATGGAGAATGAGGAACTGTGTTCCTGCGTACCTGATTTCTCTTGAATATTCTATATATTTCCAGGATAGGATTATCTATACACACTTACAAACACACAAGTTTGTACACACTTGAATATGTGAGATGAAATAACTAAAATACAATTCTCCAATTCCATTGGCAATACCAGTCTTTCTCACAAGATGTTTCAATAGTATCGGTGAGTGCACTGTCCCTCTAGGGGGGTTGGGGGCATGCTCCCCGCAAGATAATTTTGTGCTTTTTAAATGTTAAAATCATCAATCTGGTGCACTTTGAGAGTTCAAAATTAAGAGCTCCAACCCATATTCAGTGTGCAAATTGAACAAAGAAAAACTTAAAACTCTTTTAGTTGTGACATAGTGTCTGTCTACATAATTAATCATAGTTATAATATTAATCACATGACAATAGCCATATATTGTAAATAAAACACATGCACTGAAAAAATAAAACCAACTTTCATAATTAGCTTAGAACTAATTTCTATACTTAAAAGAGATAAACACAATCTTTTATTTTGATGGAAACGGCATTGAGCTTTTATTTTGGCGGAAAACATGGTTTACAAACGGGTCTCATACTCTCATTACAATTCTAGTAAAATGCGTAATTTAATCATCAAATATGCAGATGTGGAAATAATGCATAACTAGGTATGAGTTCCTTCTCCCAGCCTGTGTTCTGAAAGTAGCCTATTTCTGCTTACCACAGTTCTCTACACTCACTAATGTCTCTCCTGATCATCCTCACTCCTCATCAGACACTGAAGACCCTGTTTCTTTTTTCACGCCACTTCTTTGCACATTCATTGTGTTTCTTCTCCATCGCTCTGACTATTTTGAGAGATACACTGACAAACCGCACGTTCGCTCCGAGCCCATGAAGGGGAGGTGATTAAAGATATGATTGGACCAGCCAAGTGTCAGTCAAGAAATGAACCAATGGGCCTCTGATCTCCGTGTTTCATGGGCCGGTGTGTGAGAAATAAAAAAAAAACCACACTGACTTTTTTATCCAATGCGTTTCAACGGCACAAAGATCGCGGCCGCAAATTAAACAAAACTAAAGAAATGGGCCGCCGATACGGAGTTGTATTGGGCCGTAAAAAAAAAAAAAAATTCAAGTATGAGATGTATCGGCCCAAAAGCACGTTGGCCTACCGGGAAAATGCCCGGTATGCCCGATGGCCAGTCCAGCCCTGGTGGGATGTCATTCTAATTACTGCACATCTCATTAAAAAGTAGCCTAACTTGAAAAGTGATCAAATATCTGCATCTTAACGATCGGCTGACATGATCGAGAATGGTTTGTTAAAATTAGGCAAAAGGTGTTTTGGCATCCCTGTGCCTTGAAGTGCCCATCTAGCCTAGTACAAAAAGACAATCTATAATCTATATATCTATAAAAAAAATAAATGGGGAAACGTTTTATTTCTTTGTAATGTTGTACATTTTAACAAATGACTGATGATCACTTCATTCCCCTGATCCAGTAAACCAATGAACACCAAAATAAACTAATAATTATTAATGTCTGTAACAACAGTTATAACTGAAACAAAACGAAACAAAAGATAGGAAGAAAATCTTCAGGGGAGGGCCAGACCAACATAACAAACAAAATGGACATGGGTAGCATTAAATGACCTGTAAAAACGAATAAACAAAGTCTTACCATGCTCCCTGTCACATGGCTTGTTTTGAATTGATGTTTAAACAGAAAAGTAATATTATCCTCAAAGATGACAAAATTACACTATGAAAAAGAAAATAACTATGAAGCAAATGGAAACCACCATGATTACAGCCTCTTGGTGTATGTCTGTGTCAAAAGAGGTGCTGCTCATCAATGGATCAATATTCTCTCGAAGCACAGTCAGCGATGCATCCTGGAGAGAAGTGGGCGATTCTGGGATTTTCAACACTCTGAGCATCAACTGGCTGTGGTACTGGGCCATCCCAATCTACTGCCCAATAGGTGAAATCAGTCTAAAAAATAAATTTCAGGTTTCATTTCAGGTTTTAATGTTATGCTGTACAAAACAGTGTCAGGCTACTCACTGGATCACTTGGGGCCTCTGTTGTTAGAAACTGGCCTCCCACCCACAGCTCCCCTCAGAGGAGAGAGGGTGTTGATCCCATGTTCTCCGGAGCAGATCCAGGTGCATGTTGATCCGAGGCAGCATCACGAAATGTAGGCAGATAACATGAATTTCATTTTGAATGTCTAGAGTGCCACTTTCTTCAAGGCACTGGAAGGCAGCATAATAATTTGAAGTGACTGCACACCAGATGTCTCGCCAAAGATGCTCAATCCTCTGGTTGTTTACATTTCTGCCAGTGATAAAACTGGTCTTTTCTAGAAAGAAAAGAAAAAAAATCATACAATTATCATTACCTGGCAGCAAGGTGTCCCAACAGATGAACGCAGACACAAGGATGGAATGAAACATACTTTAATGGAGTTTCTTTAACAGCATACAACTCAGGAAGCTGGGTGAAATACAGTATTGTGGAGGTTAGCTGAGCAAGTAAGTGATATCAATTTTCTGATGTGCAATAGTAAATGGTCCAAAGTATCTGGGACTCACCTTGCTGTGGGTTAGTCAAAGGTGAATGTCCCTGATTGAAAGAGACCTTGGCGCTATTTCACTACACAGTACCGACTCGGCTCGACTCACCTTTGTTTGGTTTTCCACTGTGTAAATATTGTACCTCTTCCTGCTTTTGGGTACTTTTTTTTGTATCACCTCTGGTGAGGTTAGCAGTCATATCACCCTGTAGCCCAAGACTGGTTGCCCAATGAAGGTAAGAAGGGCTGAGCCTGGTTAGTACCTGGATGGAAAACCTCCTGAGAAAAACAGGTTGCTGCTGGAAGAAGTGCTAGTGAGGCCAGCAGGGAATGCTCACCCTATGGTCTGTGTGGGTCCCAATGCCTCAGTATAGTAATGGGGAACCTATACTGTCAAAGAGCACCATCCTTCGGATGAGACGGCCGGCATCCTGGCCAAATTTGCCCAGTGGCATCTGTCCATCATGGCCTCCATAATCATCCCCATATATATATACACACGTATATATATATATATATATGTGCAATTGGCTTCATCACTGTCTCCTCTCCACCAGTAAGCTGGTACGTGGTGATCGTTCTGGCGGCACTGTGGCTGCGGTCGTATCATCCAGGTGGATGCTGCACACTGGTGGTGGTAAAGCCCTATTGGTGCCAAGAAAAGCGCTATATAAAATGTAATGAATTATTATTATTATTATTATACCGGATAACTGTCCGGAGCTTAGAGTGACATACAAAAAAGCCAAACAAACTGTAAAAAAACCTAATAAACCCTAACATCTCTGCCACAGGCATTATTGTATGAGTCTCAACATCTCAACTACTTTGACTCGGCGCAGTAGTATCATAACTCATGAAAAGTCTTCTCCCCTTCTCACTCTCCGGAGTGATGATATTACAGCACCGAGTCCATACATGTAGATATATATGAGCCGAGTTGAAGTGCTCCCAAGCAGTTGCTGTGGTTTAAAATAAACAACGTTTTATTTTGAGTCATCGTCCTAGGTCGAGTTTACACTGCTGGAGTAACTTTATTTAAATAGGGGAAAACGTGGCTGTGTTTGGTCGCTTCTCAAAAATTTGGTGTTTGGTCGCAAAATCTCAAACAGCCTCCGTCACGATGAAAGAGCTGTCAGGGCACATCTTGAACCAATCTTTATAAAAGTGAAGGAGGAGAACCCAACCATAAAAAGGTTAACTTCTTAAGTGATGGCCCAGTGACACAGTACCGAAATAAAATAATTTTTATCTTCTGAGGACAGTTCCTTTCCTTTGGGATTTGATGAAGTCACATGGAACTTCTCTGAAAAATCCCATGGGAAAGGGGCCCTGATGGAGTTGGAGGAGCCATGAAACATAATGCTGATGCCTTGGTGAATATGGGTAGAGACATCCAGACCCCAGAAGAACTTTACTCAAAGAGAACAGCTCATCAATAGATCACTTCTGGATTCCAGAGGAGGATGTGACCAGATATGATGAATCTGTACCAAGTAAGCTGCCAGTTGTAAGGGCTGCAATGAAGATACATCAAATTGCTGCACAAACCCCTGGAAAGATCACCCGCAGAGAGCTGTCCTGCTTTTGCAGGCGAGGAGAGATCTGCCAGTGCCATGACATTATAGTCGCTCTTCTCTCACTCTCTCTGCGCATGTGCCGGGTGAGTGAATGTGAGCGAGCATTTGGCTGCTGTGTGAGGTACGAGTGGTCTATATTTCTCTATCTTATCTTCTTTTCTTTCTCTTTCTTTTTTGGTTAATTGTTTATTTGTTTTTAGTTTTTGTAATTTTAAGTTGTGAAGTAGGGAAGTTAGTGCTGTGTCAGACGGGGTGTCGGCTCCCACGTGTTGGGAGCATGGCTACCCCAGCGGTGGGAGTTTCAATTCTTTGACAAGGCATTATACTCCGATGCTGGTGTTGGAGGGATGCAGTTTAGCGGTGGGAGAAGTAGGAAGTCGGACATCAGCGGTCCGTATGAACAGCGCTGTTGTTGTATTTGTGAAAACAGTGGATTTAGCAAATCAGTTAGTACAAACTGGTATAGTGATTAACGGTATTTTTAAACCAGTGCTTCCCTTGTCCACACCTTCTAAAAAGGTGACGTTATCAAATGTGCCACCATTTATCCCATATGAAGTGTTGATCGGATTGCTTGCCCGTTATGGTAAAACAGTCTCACCAATAAAGATGATTCTGATTGGCACCAAGTCTCCTCTAGTGTCTTTTAGGCATAATATGATCCCGCAAGATAATATTGATGAACTGGATTTTCCCTTGATTTTCCACACAAGGAATTTAATTATGTAATTTTTGCCACTACAAACAACATGAAGTGTTTTAATTGTGGTGAATTGGGGCATATGAGCCGTGCGTGTCCCGGTAGACAGGATAAGATTAATGAGATGCATCTTACAGGTTTTAGAAGATGGAAACATTGTAAATGAAAAATCGGAATGTCGTTGCAATTAGTCGCAGAGGATGATTGATTCTAGATTTAAAAAATCTTCCTTTCAATCTGTATAAAAGTGGTGGGATCTTTACATAACAGTAAAGTGAGACAGTAATGGCAATGTTATACATTTAATGCCACAAGAGAAAGAAAAGGTGCAATTGAAATGTTAGAAAAGGAATTAAAGGAATTGCAAGAACTTGCTGAAGTCACAGGAGAGTTGACCGTTATATATATATATTTTTTTTTAATTACCTGTTAGACGTAACTGGAGCTCTCAGGTGGAGATTTCAGAATATAGAATTGATGGATGCACCTTCTAAATTCTTAAAGGAGTCATATAATGGTACATGCACTTTTACAAGTTGATTGTACTGCAATGTGTGTTGTCAGTGCCTGTACACAACCATCATTTAATGATAAAAATCCGTCGAGTGGTTTTGTTTTAATCTCCTTTGTAAGAAAAAATGAAGTGGACGTCGAAGATCTCAAAAATTGAAGTTTATTTACAGCATAGCAGTCGCAAGGCACACAACGCACCTTGGGTTCACCGGCGTGAGAATGAACCCCGAAATAATCTCAGCTCAAACATTTTATACTGTATTCCATTCGTCTTCCCCCTCAGCATGTAAATGAAGTACAGGAGTCAGCCCATTTCTCCAGTCCTAATCTCATCAGCATAACAGTCTCATTCACACCTTGATGATAATCCAATCAGACCAACTGATCAATTTAACTTACAATAGAGAGAATAGGACTGGCAGAACTCTCATGCTAAACAGTTGACATCATCATCACAACTCCAACGTGTAAAACACAAAGTACATCACTTCGATGTAGAACGGTCAAATGTTTAAAGGTGATAATATCTCTCAGAAACTCCCTATTCAAGATGGTTCCTTCTTGCCTTGTGCCCCATCAGTCCACAAGCAAAACAAACAACTTCCTGATCTTCCTTTCTTTTCTCCAAACAATGCCTTGCAATGTGACCATCCTTTCCACATGCATGACAGACAAAGCTTTGAAGAGGTCTCTCACTGTCTTGACAATGTCTAGCAATGTGACCAGCTTTTCCACATGCATAGCAAATAATAACACCTGAATTTATTCTTGCCAATCTCCTTGGTCTATGATGGAAACCATTAGACCATGTAGTAGAACACACTCTCCCACCAACGGCAGCAACTGGATGTCTAGATTTGACAGTTTTCATTTGACTATTTGGTGCATTATTGTTGTAAAACTGTGTCATTTTACCAATAATGTCAGTGTATTCAGAGAGTGGTGTCACAAGCATTGTCACAGCAGACCGGGTGAGTGGGTCACATTTGTTAATCAAGGCGGTCTTGAAACTGACATCATTCTTAGTAATATCAGGATTGCCACTGAAAGTTTTAAACATCTCCAATAATCGTTCTGAAAAGGCTCCTGGATGTTCCCCTTTTCTCATGCGCATCTCAGATATCCTATCCCAATCAACTGACATCACACCTAAGACTTCAAGCAGTGCCTTTTTCCTCTCTGACTTATAGCCGTTCTGTCCTTTACATTCTGAGTTAAGGCTCCAGACAAAGTGTCAGGCAAGCACATCCTTAACACAACGCACACATCACCATCTGTTAAATTGTACACTTCAGCATATTCCTCCAAGTTTTTCAGAAAATCTAATGGATCTTGTTTGGCAGGATCAAATTTACCAATATTCTTGATCATAGTTTCTAGTTCAGTTGGATTAAATCCTCTGACTATGGTAGAGGTCATTGGTTCTTCTCTTCCTTCACTAGTACGCATAGTCGTCGTAGTGTGGACTGGTGCCATGGGAAATCTGACTCTACAGTCTGAGTATTGGCTACTGAATGTCTGAGAATCTTTTTCCCAACCCTCCGCTCTGTCTTCCTGCAAATCTGGCATTTCTGGAACTGGGTTACACAATCTGACACCTAACAATGTCTTACCATGATTTTTCTCAGTTGTGTCACTCTTTATCATAAACTGACAAGTTGCCTTTGCTTCTTCCAAATTTTTGGACAATGTTTCCACAGATGATTTAAGCATACTATTGTTCGTTCTAAGAAGTGCGATCTCATTCTGCATCTTGACCTTTTCTTCTTTCCATATCATTTCACTAGCCAGGTAATCTTTTGTAGAAATTACCCCAACACTGAGTCGCTCATTTTCAGCCTCTAACTCATCTACTCTCCTCCTAGTTACTTTGTATGAAGCAAAAAGTGCTTGAAGCGCATTAGCAATTTTCCCATTTTTGTTCTTAGGCATTTTGGGATCATTTTCAAACTTAGAGATCGCCCACTTGTACGGCTTATCAACAATATTCTCTATTCCATCAAACATTCCCTGAGAACCGTGTTTAGCGATGTATTTCACAATAATTTCTTCCATTTTCAAAAGTTTTATCTGGCTTTAGACTATATCGTGATCTAATAGTTATTCACAAAGTCTGATTTTAAATAACTACCATTAGTATAATTATTCACAGCTCCAGTACTTCGGATGCAAATGAACAAAATAGCCACACCACCTGAGGCTTAACTTAACCATTGCCACAGTCTTTTGGACCTTAAATGTCACAGAGCCACAGTGTCAGACTCACTAATCTACACTATAAAACACAATCGTATGTGAAATAATTCTGTGACCACACTGCGTCGGGTTTAATTCAATTACTTTAGAATTTCCTCAGAATTATTACAACTTCACAATTGGTTTTAAGTTGGCTACATACACTTTTTGAAACTTTACTTTAGAAATAACTGCTTAACAACTCCTCTTATAACACACAATAGTTGTGAAATAATTCTGTGACCACACTGCGTCGGGTCTATTCAATTAGGCCTACTTTAGAATTTCCTCAGAATTATAACAACTTCACCAACAGTTTCAAATACGTTAGAAACATACACATTTGTTTCAGTTACTTTAGAAACAACTGCCTATAACACGTAAGATGAAATAATTCTGTGACCACACTGCGTCGGGTCTATTCAGTTACTTTAGAATCTTTTTCAGAATTATTACGGCTTCACAATTGGTTTCCAATAGGCTGCATACACTTTTGTTTCGGTTACTTTAGAAACAACTGATCTAATATAATTCTGCCACCACACTACTTCGGGTTTATTCATTTACTTTAGAATCTTAACAGAATTATAAGAGGTCAACACTTAGTTTCAGTTACTTTAGAAACTTTACACTTAAGCACTTTGTTTCAATTACTTTAGAAACAACAATTCCAAAACAACTCTGCCGCCACACTACTTCGGGCTGATTCAATTCCGTTAGAATCTTAAACAAAATCGTACAGAATAGGCTTAACAACTCCTCCTATAACACGCAATAGTTTTTAGATAATTCTGTGACCACATTGCGTCAGGTCTATTCAATTACTTTAGAATTTACTGAGAATTATAACAACTTCTCCAACAGTTTCAGATACGTTAGAAACATACACATTTGTTTCAGTTACTTTAGAAACAACAAATCTAATATAATTCTGCCACCACACTACTTCGGGTTTATTCACTTACTTTAGAATCTCAACAGAATTATAAGAGATAAACTTATCCCAAGTTTCAGTTACTTTAGAAACTTTACACTTAAGCACTTTGTTTCAATTACTTTAGAAACAACAATTCTAATACAACTTTGTTACCACACTACTTCGGGTTGATTCAGTTCCGTTAGAATCTTAAACAAAATCGTACAGAATAGGCTTAACAACTCCTCCTGCTAAGACTGAATAAACACAATTCTCTTCTGTCCTGAAATTTTCCTTTTTCTAGATTTTTTTAAACAAGGAGTTTCCTGACAAAACAGCATTTAAATGAAAGAAAACAGCTTTTTTCTTACCTTTTCCCTCGCTTTTTTTGTTGGAAACCTCCTGAAAAGGGTGGCTCGCCAGTGTAAGAAAAACTGAAGTGGACGTGGAAGATCTCAAAAATTGAAGTTTATTTACAGCATAGCAGTCGCAAGGCACACAACGCACCTTGGGTTCACCGGCGTGAGAATGAACCCCGAAATAATCTCAGCTCAAACATTTTATACTGTATTCCATTCGTCTTCCCCCTCAGCATGTAAATGAAGTACAGGAGTCAGCCCATTTCTCCAGTCCTAATCTCATCAGCATAACAGTCTCATTCACACCTTGATGATAATCCAATCAGACCAACTGATCAATTTAACTTACAATAGAGAGAATAGGACTGGCAGAACTCTCATGCTAAACAGTTGACATCATCATCACAACTCCAACGTGTAAAACACAAAGTACATCACTTCGATGTAGAACGGTCAAATGTTTAAAGGTGATAATATCTCTCAGAAACTCCCTATTCAAAATGGTTCTTGAATATCCGCCGTCGCTCCCACACTACAGGTGATGAACGTGCCTGTGATGCTTTTAAGATTGTAAGGAATTGATTCTATGATAAATAAGCTCTTTTAAGTGAAGGAGCATTTCAATATAATCTATATTGGAGTGGAAGTTTGATTGGAGCAGACTATAAATTCTTACACCTTATATGTTTTCCCCTGTCTCAAATTAAGCCGTTCGATCGTGTGACGTCACACGGTCACACGCCCCTCCCGCGGTTGTTGATTGCCAGCAGTGTTTCAACACAGACCCGCCCTGAGCGAGCTGTCATCATAGACTATAGAGCTGGTAAGTCCCGCCCATCCGTAAAACTCCAAGTGGACCTCTAGGTTGAAAAAGCGTCAATGCAAGTGAATGAGAGAAAATAATTATTTTCTGATCCCGTTTGAATTGTGCTATGAATGTAACATATGTTGTCTGTGAATTTTTTATATAATTTCTCATGTAACAAGTTTGACAGTTTATTGTATGATTCTTTGGCTAGCAGTTGTGGAATAGACATAACGAGAAAGACTACACATCCCATATGTGACGTCGCCGCTTAACACATTTTCCCTCCACAAATCACGGGTTTCTCAACTATTTAGTCCTCTCCCTGAAAGAAGGCGGTGAAGTGCACCAAAGTCACAGGCATGTTTAGCGGGATCCGTGTGTTAGTGGGGGTGATGTATATCAAACACGTCGAGAGTTGTAGTCCACAAAGTGCTCTCACACAAAGTCTAACCGTATGAAAATTCTACAAGCTAAATTGTAGCATTCTTTACACGAAACATTATATAAAAAATTCACAGACAACATATGTTACATTCATTGCAAAATTCAAACGGGATTAGAAAATAATTATTTTCTCTCATTCACTTGCACTGACGGTTTTTCAACCTAGAGGTCCAGCGGGGTTAGCTGAAGGGGCGGGACTTACCAGCTCTATAGTCCGTCATTGTTGATACACTGGTCTAAGCGACTGTGTTGTTCTGTTCTTAGGTGAAGTTACAAACACAGAAATCATTCATAAATGATGTTCCTAAAACCGAACCACTGAGGACGCAGTGGCTGAGTTTTATTTACGAAGGGAATATTCCCCACGATCAACGTCAATACTTTCTTGTTTGCGCGAATCATTTCTCACCAGACTGCTTTATAAACGAGGATCAGTAAAGCTGGTTTTGCTAAGCTGCTCCTGAAAAAATAATCAGTAGGCTATCAACTATTTATGTTCCCTCTGCACCTAAAGTTTTATTAATCTTAATATTAATCTTTGCAAAACAATGGGTAAAAGTTTTTCATGACCATCAGTTGTAACTCAATCTGTCAATGAACTAACGTATCAGTAAACACAGCGTTCGTCTCTCTACTCTACCCTGCCAGTGCATACAAAGATAGATCAAAGTAACATTACGTTAACCAACCATTCAGAAACGTCCTCAAGCCTTTATTGTCGAACTTTGCGGCCGTCATCTTGTTCCGGTGAACAGTTACTCCAGTTCAAACTGATACAGCACAGATGTGTCCTCAGAGAACTCGCGCTGACGTCGTTCTCTGTCCAAAACCTTCAAGTGTCGTCAAGGTAACATCTCCACGTGCGTTCACGCCTGGTTCACGCCCGCAGAACAGAGGGGCGGGGTTTATTATTTAAAGGGAAATGACACTCAAACAGCTTGCTGAAAACAAGAGCTGATTTTGACCAGGTAAAATGGTGTTTTCTTAAAATACTAATGAGAATTTTTAATAAAAGTATATTACAAAGTTTTCATTTAGACCCTAAACATTCATATTAACTTGTACAAAAATGGCATTATATGACTCCTTTAATTAATAATAATAATAATTCATTACATTTATATAGCGATTTCCTCGGCAATTAAAGCGCTTCACATAGAAGGGGGACCACCAATCTCCTCAACCACCACCAATGTGCAGCATCCACCTGGATGATGCGACAGCAGCCATATTGCGCCAGAACGCTCACCACTCACTAGCTCAGGGGTTCTCAACTCCAGTTCTCAACTCGCGACCCACTGCTCTGCATATAGAGGGAATGTGCGTGACGTCACCTCCGGCCGGAGTGCTGCAGTTTCTCACAGTGAGTGGCAAAAAGACAGCGGCTGTATACGTGTTCAGCGTGAATGCCGCGAAAAACAAACATACAAAGTGTTATGTATAAAACATACAACACATATAAAGTGGGAAAGAGCTTTGCGATTGACTGTACAACTAGATTTTACAAAAAATCGGAGGTATATTTTTACAGACTGCGATAGAAAGAGGAGCAAATGGATCACTGCAATTCACAGAAACAACTGGACTCCAGTCAGCGAAAGGTGGATTTGCAGTTATCATTTGTGTCAATATGCTGAATTTAGCTGTAAAACCATACCCATATATTTTGTATTGTTATATATATATATTTGCCTGTATATATAATATATTAACAACTCATCAATTAAATATGTATCATTCCATATTCTGTATTATTGGATTTTTTTTTTTTAATAAACACCGACTAAAAAAAACTATAAAGTTTTAGGGCTGGACGATATGATATATATAGGCTATATATAACACTCATATAAGTAATCACCCAGATTTAAACCTATATTGTATTTATATAAAACATTCACAGGCAAATTTGCTTTATGTTTAGGTCTATATTGCTTCTATTTCCCCGGTGTCGAAATCAGGCAAACATAAATGTCAGGCGACACGATTCCTGGCTGCATGTCAATAATATCCATGGATCACGATCTTTAGTAAGTTGTAAGGAACACTATATTGAGTCCAACATTTAATTTTAATTGATAAAATTGTTCGTTTTAAGTCGCATTTTCGCAGTTTCCCCTATTAAATCCAGTCATGCAGCAGATCTTTTGCCACTCGGTCAGGCTGAGGGGGGGTTGTTCCGGCGGGAAAGTCACGTGAATGCATTCCCTCTATTGTGTATGTCTCCCTTATTTAACACACCTGATTCAAATCCTCAGCTCGTTAAGATGTCTCCTAACGAGCTGAGGGGCTGAATCAGGTGTGTAGAATAAGGGAGACATATGCTGCGTCCCAATTCGCATACTATCCGTCCTAGATAGTATTCGAAAATAGAATTAGTACGTCCCAAACCATAGTATGTTGAAATGAGTGTTTCAAAGATACCCGGATGGTCTACTATTTCCGGTCAGAATCCGAAGTGTAGATCGGTGCACACTCTAACGGCTGATATTGCCCACAAACCATTGCGCGGTGGACGAGGATTCGGTTAGAACTACAAACACGAGTAAAAAGTGTTAAAAAACTAGACACGTAGGGCGCGCAAGTCTGCGCTGGTCCCGCGGCTGTGTAGAGAGGTTTAAACAGGTTTGAGTGATTAATTATCAGTATCTAACCGGACGAAAATGAATTTATTCAATGTTGTCCACATTATATTGCATAAGCAGCAGCATTGTAAACGTTTGTAAAGCACGTTTAGCCATTACTTTTTAAATGCATCATCAAATTGCAAACACGAGGAGAGTATCTGCATGAAAGACCCACGACTGGCAGATGAACGTGCTCTGAAACGGTAGGACATCAAATTAGATAGAATGGAGGATTTTAACTGTGACGAGATGATTTTGACGGGGCAGTTTACGGTGACAGGATGCACGCAGCACGCGACAGAGCCGTCCGTTAAAGTTGACGTGATAGTATGTCCCAAAGCTTGCCTACTCTTTTTGCTGCACACTCAAAAGTATATACTTTTCTTCACAAAAAGAGTACATACTTTTAGGGCGTAGTATAAGTAGGCGAATTGGGACGCAGCAATACACAATATGCAGAGCAGTGGGTCGCGAGGACTGGAGTTGAGAACCCCTGCACTAGCTTACTGGTGGAGAGGAGACAAATAATTCTTTAATTTAGAGAAGAAAAATGGGCAAAGAAGGTTTATACACAGTTTACGTTCTGAGTACTGGAGATGTGTTGTCAGATCCTTTTGAAATCAGAAACAGGGCAGTCATTTTTTTATGGAAAACTATATGAGGGTGAATTAACATTTGATAATAATGCAGGATAATGCTGGGCGGTACACCGGTTCATACCTAAAACCGGTGTATATTTTTGTTATGATATAAATTTTTAATATACCACCATACCGATGTATTTAATTAAACAACTTTCGAAAAGAACGTTACACTGCGCGACACTGTTTCCGACGGACCTTTTTCAATGTTGCACTTCTGAGCAGTGACTGTGAGGCGAGGGTGAACCAAACAGCAGTGCTCTGGTGTTACGTTACAGGGAAGGTGGATGCTGCAGAACTGCCGTTATTTTCCTGTCAAATGTCAAGATTGCACTATTGTACTGCAAAAGTAAATTAATATAATACGCGAGCGCGAACCTCTCGCCTCGCACATGGAATAATGTGTGCACTCTCAGATACACGCTGCTCTTGTAAGAATAGCTCTATTTTCTCTGGGCTCACTCAGAGAATCCTGCACTTATAACGTTTTAAGTGCAATCGCGAATCTCTCCTCTTCCCAGCTAACAATTTTAGGTTATAAGAACTTTTTCATAACGTTCCCAGTAAGTTATAAAAACTGTTATTTCTGAATGTTCTAGGAACATTCAAAACATCCAGGTTTTTTTTAGACGTTTCTGTTTTTTAGAGGTTATATTTGATGCCCAACCCTTTGTGGGCCAAGTGAGCTGCTTGAGAAAAAACATTGGAAAGAACTCCACCAGAACTTAAAATAACACTTGTGACCCATTCTTTATAGTTACCTGTTCCATGAAGACGGTGTTCCAGCATAAACCGGGCAACCTCCACATTCTCTCCACCCTTGTCCGCTTCTTACCCTCACA
The DNA here is from genome assembly GCA_030378365.1 of Hybognathus amarus. NCBI lineage: Eukaryota > Metazoa > Chordata > Actinopteri > Cypriniformes > Leuciscidae > Hybognathus > Hybognathus amarus. The sequence goes on from JAQIUQ010001521.1 coordinate 23,787, forward strand.
AGTTATCTGAAATTTTCAACAGCAGCAAGAAAGCAACTCAACACAGTTGTTGCCCGAATGTTGTTGCTGACTCTCAGAAACAATATTTTTTGACTATACCCATCAATACCTCCATGAATAACAATTCACCAGCTGTACAAAACAGAAAAGAATATTTGCATTCCGGCCTAATGTGTACGTTTTTATTTTTATTTTACTAAGCTTTTCATAAACATTGATAAGTTCTACAATAAGTGTCAATAAGTGTCTGTCACTGGTACATAAAGCTGGAACTCTGGATATTTTTCCAAAAATTAGTTTGATACACTCATGAGGCAGATCGACACACTGCAGCAAAAAAGCAATAACGTTTTCTGCCTGCTGGAGAACAGTTTATGTCTGTTTAGAGAGATCGTGTTCAATGTTTTCACGGTAACACTTTATTATGACCCACAAACAACTATGTAAGTAAACTTAAATTATGGTGTACGTTTCTGTAATTATAGCGTACTTCTGTGTAGGTATAAGGGAACAATATGTTAGGTTTTGGGTAATAAAGGTGTAACAAGCAGATATACAACCTGCAAAGAACTTGTAAGTAAACCGAAATAACGGTGTACGATTCTGTAATTATAGTGTACTTCCGTGTAGGTATAAGGGAACAATATGTTAAGTACCCCATTAATAGAGAAGTAAAGTTATTATAACTTAACATTACTTACAATAGCAAGTTTTTGCATCAAAAATTAAACAGTTGTGTTTAATGTATTCATTTGACAGCAAAAATTATTTAAATGAATCGCTATGTGTATGTTTAATATGATTGGTTGTGCATGAAATTCTGCCTTGACAACAATCCGATACACAAGGCAGTATTTTTTTATTGTTTTGTTCATCGTGAAATGATCTGAGCGGAAAAAAAATATTTGAGAGGAAAAGTTTTTATACCAGTAGCAAACAATAATAATATTTGAGACAAAAAAAAAAGTTTTGAGAGAAAGTATTTGGTCATAGAAAATAAAAAATATATAAATTTGAAATTTTTAAAATGATTTTTTTTTAGAAAAAAAAAAACAAAAAAAACCCCTCTCAAATCATTTTCTCTAAAAAAGTGTCATGAGCGGGGCCACGTTCCTATTGGCCAGTCTGGGTGAGCATCATCTTGTCTTGGGAGTTGAACTGAATCATTACACCATAGTTGTAAGGATTCTGCAAGATATCGGACCCAGACACAAATGAGCAGACAAGGGTTTTTTTTGGCAAGACTGTAGACTGGCCACAACAAGGAGAGTGAGGTGTGAAACAGTTCAGGCTGAAGACGCGAAGACAGGGAAGGGGGCGACCACTGAGACCAGTCCAGAGACACAGGCTTGTGGTTAGCAGAAGAGAAGGTGGCACCAGGTGGAGTGATGGTGAGGAAGACCAGGCAGGAACACTAGGAACCAGAGGCTTGGCGATTTGTAGCTGAAACACCGGTCAAATTGCCATGAAGTGAACGTCAGTGGTCTGGAAGGGCAGGGACAAACACAAGACTCACAATGAACAAGACAAGACACAACAAGATTACAGAACAAGGCAAAATAAATTAAATTAAAATAAAAAAAAATAAGACTGAACAGAACAATGACTAGTCAAGCAAAACTTAAGAAAACTTGGAATTAAGTTACTGAAACTTGCAGTCAAAAAATAAAGCAAAATAATAAACTGACAGAGAACTAAAATTATGATTTGGAGATGAATGATAATCTAGAGTAGAAATAAAATCAAAAGAGAGAAAAAACAAAACAAAAGACTAAACTAACTAGAACAAGACTGGAAAGGGAAAAGGGCAAAAGTTACACTAGAGCTAGAAAGGTCAATATCAGAACAAGAACTAGGTTTAACCATACATACAAGGCAAACAGGAATAAGCCACAAAGCACACAAAACGAACCAGCAAAGACAAGAGGGAAAAAGTATAATATAAAGGGGCCAGAGCACATGAGGATCAGGTGAACACAATTAGTGAAACACGGACAAGACGTGGTCTAAACAAGGGGACTTGGTAATAGGAAACAAGGAGGCGGGACATGAGGCGCACATGGCAAACAGACAAAGACAGAGCCATGTGCTCAAACACAAGACAAACACAGAAACGTGAAACAACAACAAAACAGACAAGGCTGTCAGGGGCGAACCCTGACAATAGTTTGGTTCACATAGATGGATGCCGCCTCTCCCTTAGTTGATGGACACTCCAATTTTTGGGTAAGATGATGACACACACAACTCGATGGGTAGCTGGCTGAGCAAGTTCAGCATCACTGATTAAAGTAGATTAAATATTAAAACTCAAGTTTACCTAGCATGATGGCTAAATAGCTAATGCGCACAGTAACTGAAATTTGAAACTGTTAAAAGAAAAGGCTCAATAAACTATTGCATAGGGGTAGCTACATAAAGCTACACAAGCTACATAAGCTACACAAAATATAAACTTTTCCATGTAGATTTATGTAGCTATCAGATGGGTCTGACCCAACAAAAATTCAGTTTGGCACTGTTTGACAGTGCGCCGCGCACTTCAGTACGTGCTCAGAAAAAGTGCATTAGAACAGAATGCAGAATGACAATTAAATGTTTACCCAAAGATTTAAAGCACAAGCAAATAATGAACTTTTGTGATTGCGAATAAGTGCGGTGTCCTAGGAGTGTATCTGTACAGCTGCATTAACATGTGTGAATGTACGTTGAGTTTTAGATTATTGGGACTGAGGTGCCAGAACTGCAGCTGATACTACCATATTTTTAGCCTGGATGCCAGCCCGAACTCCGCCCACAACATTTTTTGGACGGGAAGTTCGGTCTGGACTCGATCCATTAGGAGTAATTATGATCGGTTCAGAAATCATCGGGCCAATCAAATTACCAGGGCGGGCTTTATATGATGATGGACAGATTGATCTGCAAGTAATCATCACGTCAACGAGCGCTAACTGGTTTCCCTCAGAGATGACTGCAGCTGTGGAACTGAGATGTATAGATTCCGCTGTCGTGTCTGTTGTAAAATGAATTGACAGCGCATTAATTTTAATAGACATACAGAGAACTGCAATCAAGGCATTTGTCGATCAGAAAGATATTTTGCCGTCCTTCCCACATGATTCGGGAAAAGTGTAACTTATCAGCTGGCTCCGATGGTCAAAGAAGATGGGACGTAATGAAAAGCCTATGGTCGCCTATGGAGCCTATGGAAATAAAGTGCTAATTTCACGTCCCTTGTTGATCTGCAGTCTGTGGAGTTGTTCTTCTGCTTTTCAGTTAACCACACTAGGTGTTCTGGTAAACGAGAGTAAAAGATGGTTTGAGGAATACATACTTTTAATATTTGCACATCACAAATATTGTCATAAACAATATAAAACACGTTTTGTAATGAGTTAAAACGCTTACTATTTTTTACAGTTAAAAACACTCCATATTTGAACTGCGTCATAAGTCAAAGAAGATGCAGGCCTAACTTAGTCTGTGAGAAAGGTTTAAGCGCACACATCACATAAATATTGTTACAAAACAATATAATGCCTTGAAATACATTTTGTAGATTAGATTAAAAACACTTACTTTCTGTGTTTTTCCTGTTAACGTTACAAGCAAACCTCCCACGTCGTCAGCTCAGCATTGAGTCAAAGAAGATAGTAAGCCTTAGAGAACATATTCGGCTCGTTTAAACGCACAAAGCATTCAAATATCGCTATAAATCAATATATTATAAATTCACGTTGTAAATTAGATAAAACACTTACTTTCGCCGTTTCCCTGTGAAAAAGCAAACCCATCCTGGTCAGTTCTGCAACGGACGTACGACGGAAGTGCCCCCCTGACAGCGGTTTAGCCACGCACAGCACATACACATTGTTATACAACAATAAGACGTTATACAATGCATATAAATGCGATAAAACACTTAATCCATGCGTTTTCCCGCATTGAATGCCTTGCATCACGAATCAAAGAAAATGGCGTCTGTGTAAAAACTGCACGTTTCGTCGCGCTCAGCGAGTAAAAGTCCCGGATGTAATTCATCACAGTGTTTATTTAAATCAGAGGGTGCAGTTCAGTCAAATATGTTTCTAGAACAGTGAATAAAATGTTGAAAATTGGCTAGAATTTAGTTTTATATATGTGACAAACTCTGGTGGTGATATGCATAAGAATAACTTATGGAAAGTTTTATGTTTGTACTAGGTTAAGAATAGTATTATTTTTTTTTTTTGAGAAAACGTTAAAGGGAAATACAGAGACATTTGTATACATGAAACAAAAATAATCACAATTCTGCGATTTATTATCTTATTTCACACCAATCATCTTTCTAATACATTAAGTATCCTTTTCAGATTAAGAATAGTAGATGTAGCCTACTTAGTAGGCCTACTGTGAAAAAGTTTAGAAAAATTGTCACAAATGAAAATGAAATCTGGTGATACAGAATTTAAAATAAAACTATTGATATATGTAAAATATTCAACTGTATCTTGTAGAATACACTCTAAATATTTTTTTGTAATTTAAATGTGTGTAGCTTTTAATAGTTTTATATTAAGTTTAATCTAATGTTGATTATACGGAATATGAGCATGGTAGGCATAGGGCTCCACTTAGGGCTCTATAAGATAAGAGCAAGAGCTTGAGTGAACTGCAGCCTTACACTGATTGGTAAACTGCACTGTTTTATTAGTTCACTTTAAAAAAAAAAAAAACACCAATTCTGATAATTTACTCACCCTGACGTCAAAGATATCCATGTCTTTCTTTCTTCAGTCGAAAATAAATTAAGGTTTTTGAGAAACATTCTAGGATTTTTCTTCACAGAATGGACTTCAATGGTAACCAAAAATTCAAATTTTCAAAGAAGGTTCAAATGTCCGTCTCAATGTAGCTTCGAAGTCTCAACATGATTCCAGTCAAGAAATAAGGGTCTAATCTAGCGAAACGATCAATCATTAAAAAAAAAAAATTACTAAAAATAATTATATATATATATATATATATATATATATATATATATATATATATATATATATATATATATATATATATATATATATATACTTTTGAAACTTCTTTGACCATTTGAATAGTTGGTTGCCATTGAAGTCTATTCTGTGTATAAAAAATTTAAGTGGTACATGGATATCTTGGATGAATATCAACTTAATATTTTAAGATATATGCTGGACATGAATATTAAATTAGCATTATTTTCATACGTTTTTACATCAAGAAAATCCATATGGCTTTTGTGTACGACATGCAGCATATGACATATATGATTAAAAAATACATTAATATTATGCAATTTATATATGTGGATTTTGCAGCATATATGTCCCTTACAATATTCTGTTGGAACATATAAGAATCACAGGTGTTTTTAGCAAACCTTTTCCATATGGGTAAAAGAAGCAACACTCGTTATTTAACTTCTAAAATAAGTAAGTCCTGTAGTTGAAAACTGCGCTATGCAAAGGAGTTGACTTACTGCGTTGCTCTGATTGGTTGTAGGTCTACCGACTATCCAATTGAGTGCAGAGTTGTTGTTTTTTCCTGGTTCGGTTATGACACGCCTCATAATCAAAGCTTAATGGAGCGGTCTCAGACTCATATTCTCATTAGAATATGAGTATGACGAAGTCAGGCTACCATATTTTAGTTATAAAAAATAAATTTTAAATAAAAAAATCATGATACAAACAGAATTTTAGGTTTGGTCTATCGTTACAGCCTTAGTAAGATAAGAGGAGTTTAGTCGTTTGTCATGGTTGTAAAAAAGAATGCTACCTGAACATCTTTGCCAAGCGCAAACCAGTAGCATGCGTAGTCAATAAATTATTGGGGAGGGTCATGCCTTTTTTTTACAATAATTTTGGAGGGTCATAGAAAAATGTATTACTGGCGAAGAGAGGGTCAAGGGTTTTTTGAATTCAGATCTCTAAACTCCTCCGGTGGACCCTTAAAAAAAACGAACAGTCCTTAACCAATGTAAATGTTATATTATTAGCAATACATGCATAATCAAAATGTCTAAAAACATGGAGGTTCGACACCTGGATCGGTTTTCTAGATTGCAATGTATGTTTATATTAAAGGAGTCATAACCTAGTATTACCTTGAATACCCACGCTCTATTATAGTCTTTCAGGTCCTTCTAAAAAAGAAAAGTGGAAAAAAAAATAAACACAGAGCTCCTCTGACCCTTATTTCTGAATGCATTATTGTCTCAGCGAGATCTGATGCGATATTTTGTCTGTCGTGGATGGTCATTTTAATAATGCAAATGAGGGGCACGTTGATTGGTGGCAGGAAGGAGCTAGGGGGCTTGACACCGCGCATAACTTCAGCATATCATTCCAAAAAGACATCATGATTATGGCGCAAGTTTTGTATGAACCAGACCTGGCCGCGACCTACGGAATTCACTCTGAACCAGAGCTGGAAATGGAAGATATAGAGTCAGTGGAAGGAAGTTGAAATGTCACAATCTGTTGAAATGTCACAACATTTGCTGAATGTCACAATCATTTTCACCGAGAAATACATTAACATCAGTAACAAGCTAAAACGTTTGTTGCTATTTTCTCCCACATAAGTTTACCTTTTATTTAATGTAGATTACATTAACGGTGATGTAAGTTAGTCTACTTTTTATCAGCTTACAGTGGTTCTAGAGATCAGCGTTTGCTATCATGTGTTGTTTTTGCCTTGTTTCACGTTCACGCACTTCTTATAGCTGTGTTTACTTAGCTCTTACGGTGATTTTCTGAAGTAAAACTGACGCTTCATCTTTTGTGTGATGTACAATAAACTTTATTAAACTCATCAGTATGTTTGATCATCATTCGGACCTGGTCCGAAACAGCAGACTTGTAAATAAAGATGAAGTTGATGATGCTGCGCGATCTTCGCAGGTGCATGCACCAGAGAGAAATGCACAGTTCATTACATTTTCTTTCGTTTCGTTTTTGAACCGTTCTATTTACAAGTAGACATTTCAATATAGATATATGTTTCAGGTCTGTGGTGTAGACTATACTTATACGCTGAGTTGCGGTAGCTATATTTATGAGACAAGATCCAGTTCACACATCGGTGCCTCCGTGCCTTGATTATCAGTAATTGTCTGCTTTTCCTTCTTATTGATTAAATCAAGACAATTGGTTGATGAAACATTAATTAAAATCAAGAAAAAAAATATAAAAAAACGAAATTCACTTTAAAGAAAGGCTTTGTGCTTTTCTGTTTGAGGTCTGTGAAAGTTTTAAAGCAGTCTTTAAATGCTGCTTCAGAGCGCTCATATCCGTCGGATAACTGTCACGTCTGTAACATTGTTTTTTCCTCTGTGAACACGAAAAATTGGTAACACTTTACAATAAGGTTCATTAGTTACTACATTTGTTAACATTAACAAAGAATGAACAATACTTCTTCAGCATTTGTTAATCTTTGGTAATGTTAATTTCAACATTTACTAATACTTTATTAAAATCTTGTTAACATTAGTTAATGCACTGTGAACTAACATGAACAAACAATGAACAGCTAGATTTGTATTAACTAACATTAACAAAGAATTAGTAACAAATGGCTAGTTCATGTTAGTTAATGCATGAACTGTTTAATAAATGAACCTTATTGTAAAGTGTTACCGAAAAATTATATTTTATGCTTTGTGGAGAGCCAACCCTTCCTCATCTGATTTGACCAGTGTAATTCACAGAATTACAAAAAATATATATTTTGCCTCCTAAAACTTAAAGATTTTTTGTCACGCATGAATGCTTGTCTATTTCAGGCTAAATATAAAACGTATGTATAAAGTATTTTAAGGCGCACCGGATTATAAGGCGTACCTTCAATGAATGACCTATTTTAGAACATTTTTCATATATAGGGCGCACCGGATTATGAGGCGCATAAGATACTGCAATCAAACGTTTGACTGGGTTTGCGTTATGCATCCACTAGATGTGCTGGGAATATAGCGAGTGCGCAGTGCTGGAGGTGAGGCGTTTATTAGTGTGAGCGTGCTGGGGCGGACACGTAACTTACATTTGCAGCCTGACTCATATGAGTATTCAATATGCGGCTGCTCACTGACAGCAACAGCTGGCTGTTTTGAATGAGACGACCCGGTTACTGTGAATGGGGAGCGCTCTGATGAACATTCTGTGAAGCGCGAGCAGTGCCAGGGACCGTGTGTCTGTTCGTGTGTCTGTTAAGAGTGAGCGCTCGTGAGCGGGAGACACACATAACCTGATTTATATGAGGTTGAACTGGCCATGCACTATTCGACTAACGTTCATAGTCGAATCAGACCTCTCTGAATCAAATCGTTGAATCTTCGACTATTAGAAGTCAGCCCTAGTTGTATGCGTGAGCACGTTTCAGTTGTGTGTGAGAGCTTTTCACCTGTGTATGTGTGTGTGTGAGAGCATTTCAGTATAGTATGTGAATGAATTTAGTTTCATGTACAGTATGTGCATGGTGATTCTGAATAATGTCCCTAGGGGCACCTCATAGAAGTTGTTCTCGTTTGTAGCCTCATTTTCCAAAAGGATCTCTCTAGGGGCCTGGATTTCCAGTGTATTGTCAAAGTATGATATCTCTGTCAGAGTAAAGCGGGCTCCAAATAGTTTGATGTCATTAAGAAATTAATGTTTATATATTATAATGTAAAAATTAAAAGTATTATAATGTTTTTGTTTGTAAGCATGGAGCTAACCACAGATATAATGGGGATTGGTGGTGGTAATAAACAGCTAAAAACGATTCGCTCTTATTCACCCCATCCAGATGACATCAAAGTAACGTTATTTTGTTTTCAACCTTATAAATGCGCCTGCACTGCTGTCTGCAGTGCTGGACGAATGAGCCAGTTAAGAGAAATAGCTCACGAATAGACACATTTTAATTACTTCAAATCATACATGGAAGTTAAAGGTTGTGTAGGTCAGAATTGAAAAAAAAAAAACTTTTTTTCCAAATTTCTTTAAACTTTCAGTATATATCAATGCATAATTAAAATCTAAGTACTCTAAAAAAGAAAGTATAATAATCGAGTGTCTGTAGACCTCTCACGACTGTTTTAAAGACAGCTCATTATTTCCATTCACTTCACCCCCTCCCTTCTTGGCTCCTTCCAAAGCCACGCCCCCAAAACACATGAACGCGCAACTCCGACAGCTGAGCTGAAGACGCATTATTTACCTGAGACGAGCGGAGAGGGAGGAAGAAGTGCATTTAGTGACATCATGTCAGAAACACATGTAAATAAAAAAATCTAACTATCATTATGAAGATAAACAAATAAGTTGGATTTTATTACTCTCTATCAAGCTAGCATATTGATATTGGTAAAGCTTACAATATTGATTCGCTAACGAGCTAGTTAGTTATCTATAAGGCAAAGCTAAAACAGGTTGCATGATGCACGTTTTTCCATTGCCATCATTTACACTGTGATGAAGAGGAATTTCATGTAAATTCATTACATATATGGTGTTCTGCATGTAAGAGTTTGCTTTGATGAAAGCATTGTTGATTCTGATGAGGACTACACACCTGAGACAAGTAAGTTACCCATAACAGTATAAGACAGCAAGTACCGCATCGTCAGCTTCGAGGACAGATCCGTGGTCGAGGGCAAAGCAGAGGATTTTGCTATTAGGGTCCGTGGTTGCCATGGTTGCGAGAGAGTGACAGTCGCCTAAGCCAATCCATTGTTTCGTCCGGTTCGAAATAATGAGCTGCGTTTAGTGCAGATTCAAACGGTCTAGAGTCAGTCGATCTTTATACTCTTTTTTTTCAGAGTACTTAGATTTTAATAATGCATTGATATATATAGAAAGTTTAAACAAATTTGGTAAAAAGTTTTTATAAAATTCTGACCTTCACTACCTTTAAGTACACAATAATTATTCCTTGGACTCGAGGCCCGTTTTAGTGTCCTATCCATTCAGGCTGCCGATCAGTTTAACATATGCGCGTGAAAACACAAAAAGACATTTGCAAGATGACTCCAACCTTTTCACCTATACGCCCATACGCACAGATAATTTCATTTGGAGGACATTTAGGGCCATGGCAACAGGCTTAATCACAGCAGAATACTCAACCAAAAACTTACTTGAGACAAGTGTTTTCACCCATTAATCAGCAAGGCTTATTTTTATTATTCTTTAAAAACAAAATAAAAATTGTGTCATTTGTGCAGTGTCTGTGCAGACATTGCGGATTGCTTGTTCTCCTTGCTCTCTATGAATGCGCACAATCCTTTCTACAGTGAGGAACGGGAGCTCCAGCGTGTCTGATTGGGTCTGAGAAACTGCAGCTTGTCTTCACGTTCCACTGGTTCATGATCTATGGTTGCCCTGCTGGTTTTATTCCAAATAGCATGACATTTTGCTAAAGCAGACCGAGACAGCCTCTCTTTTAGGTTTCGTTTGCAGTTCCTCCTGCAGCATTGACATCTGTGGATATAAGATTAAGGAGATAGCATGCACACTTTTGGAGCTTTGGAAGTTGAATAGCAGACATATCTTGATACTCCACCTCTGACTCACTCTGATCTTCGTTTGCATCATCAAGGGTGGAGTCACTCTCCTCTTGTATTTGAGCCACTGTCTGTTGTCGTCCTGGTCACTTTTTCCCTGATGTGGTACTCAGAATATATCTCCTCTAATGCAGCAGCAAAGACATCAAACGTGGCTTTGACAGGTCTACAAGCCAATGTAGCGGAGTGCCTCTCCAGTGAGGTGATGTCTATTCAAGTCGCTAAGTTGTCTGGCAGGCCAGCTGTCTGTTGTGGTAGAAACATAATCATCAAAAAGCTGAGTGTTGTGAAACTATGCTCCTGATTGAGAGAGCAAGGGATCCAGAAACATTTTGGAGATGTCATGAAAGAGCCAGAGCTGATTGCAGCAGCAATACTCCTACCGAGATTCAGAACATCCTGGACAACAGAGGAGAACATCTTAAATGCTGGTAAATGTACTTGTTTATGAGTTCAAATGTGAACCAGTAGACATTGACCTATATAAATGTGTATAATGTTATGTAATTTAGGATTATAGTGTATCAGTGACAAACCACAGGGTGTCAATATAGTTAGAAGCTCAGGTAGCTTTTAATGTTAAACATCAGCAGCTTGACAGATACAGTAGATGGGTAAAAATGATGTGCAGACCTTAATTATTTTGAAAAACGAATTATCTTGCCACAGGCCTTGACTACATCACAAATCACCTCGGCACAGACTTGGATGATGTTATCAGCACAAACAGTAGCCTCTGAAAAAGACGACTTCTTTGCAGTCATGGAGTGGGGAAAGTACACAGCAAATGTCAGAGTGTTAAAATTCCAGAGTTTTGATGACCAGAGTATAATTTATACACTTTGGAGTAAACTGGTCTTCAAGTACACTTGTCAGGTTTCACCAAAAACTCTCTCAAGTGTTAGTATATTGGTTTAGTGTTGATGTGGAGCTGGTAGTGTAAATGGTGGGATGATGAACTCTTTGAGAGTCAATCTGTTGCTGTCCCGTCCGCATTTGAGTTTAGGTTTCGATTCGTCATCAGATTCGACTGACGCGTTCTCATTGGTTGAATCATGACGCAGCCTCGTGGACACCATGCAGTTTCCAACTGACATCCGAAGTCGACATTTTGATTTTCGCGGACTTGAAGGTAAGAAACCATCAAGTGAATCATGCCGAATATTCCTGTTTGTCTTCTTGTTTTAATTCTCATAACTAAAACACTAAAAACGCTAATGTAGAAGTAGAAGAGGTGTGACGTCTGGTAATTTAGTTTAACTAACGTTAGCTAACTTGCTATGTGAATGTTACATCTGCTAAAACTATTTTTTTTAGTGGTAACGTTTAACGTTAATCAAATTATCGACCATTAAATGAAATTTCAAAATGAAAATGCAGCATTCATTTGTTAGCTGCCGCTCCTAAGTTTGGGCCTTGTGCAAAATTGACTACATTAGCTAGCCTCTGAAGCTAACGTTACAGATTCCCTGAAATTATTAAGTCTGACTTTTTGCACTAAAGTTACATTTTGAATTGTGCGTGTTCAATAAACCAATCACATTTTTATGTTTTAGTAATATGTGAGGAAAACTACAATGCTTTTCAAAGTGCAGTACCAAGGAAAGAAGAAGTACATCAAACTCAATGGAGCATCATATCCAGCATTTCTCAAGGAGGGTAAGTTAATGTTAATGGCATTCGTTCTGTTTATAATTTAAGTTTAGATCAGAGATCGTGTAAACCGAATATTTTCCGTCATTGACTGATTTTTTTTAGCAGTGAGGGAAATATCTGTAGGTCGAATCAGGGTTCCTACAAATTCTCGACGAAAGTTTGGAAAATGCTTGATTTTAATTTACTTCAAGTTCACCAGGACGTCAGATGTAACAAAAAATATAAATAAAACTGGCTGGCAATCGTGTTTTTTCTGTTTGATTTCGCAAGGCAGCCTCTCGTTACGAAGTACGTCTCGTGTAATTCCATGTATTCGGCGCCTCGTGTATTCGAACTGGCAGCGCAAACTACATTAGGCTATGTTTAACGGACACGATTCTGAGAGAAAACGCAAAAGTGGCGATTGCGCTATAACTTTTTATTCTGCGTTTTAGACGAGCGTTTTGTGTTGGTAATCCGCGTGCAAATGGTGACATTGGTGAGGCAAAAGTGTGTGAAATTCAATGTAGTATGCACTTCAGGCGGCTAGGAGTGCATACTACACTAACACCAAGTCCACGCGCCTGTGTACAACCTTCACTGTCAAGCAGATTTTTGCGTTTTACCGTTTACACGGAAACGCGGCGGTGGATCGTTTTTAACATTTCCACTCTGGGGGGTGGTTAAACTTTTTTTGCGTTTTTAAGCCTCAAAAACCGTCGCCGTGTAAACGAAAGGCACTTATTTTTAAGTTTTTACCCGCGAGCGTTCTCGTGTCATTTTATCGATAACTGGCTAACCCAGCATAGTTCCCTAACCTGTCCTGAAGGCACCGTTTCCTTTATCTCCCTAATCAAACACCTGATTCAACTCATGAGCTGATGAGTTGAATCAGGTGTGTTTGATTAGGGAGATAAAAGGTGCCACTGGGGAACCACTGGGCTAGAAGATGATAAATGTGATGTGAGCGCTATGGGAGAATCAACCTTCACCAGCCATTATAAAGGTAATTGGAACCAAATATACAAATACAGTTATGAATTTATAGTTTTAATGTCTGGTATGGGTCTTTCCGTCATGCATGTTTGTGTGAGCACTCTGGTTTCTATTTACAAAAGTAGAAGTTAAAATTTGTAACGTCTGCAGCATTGTATGCATTGTAGCCAATTGAAAGTTTAGTTTTTCATGATGCTTAGAGGATTAAACTTTCAGGAGTGACCAAGCTTTTACTTGAGTGAGTTCTGTAAATATTCGTGATAGTAGTAACTATAGCAACGGACGTGACAAAAAATGTGTTTGCTGAATGTGTTTGTTAAATAGTCTATTGACAACACTTAAACACTCTTAACAATGTTTATTTATTAAAATAATATTTTACAGTATTTAAGGAAGATATTAATGTATTATACTAATTTTTATCATTATTATTATTACAAACATCTACAAAAAGCTCAACCTAACCTACAGTTGAAAACAAATATACAAAAATATAACCACATTTTTTAAAAAGTATACAAAGAGTATTTAATATACATAAGTTGTTTTTATATTGAAGATTCCAATTTTTTAGCTTGTAATTTTCTAAAGGGGGGCTGTTTATACTATTTATATTCTTTAATTGTGTTGCTGCTTGAAAAATGGATTTAGGGACCTTAAAAATGCTTGAAATAAAAAAATAAAAAAATAAAAATGAAAAGATATTCAAAATTTGTACAAACCCTGACTATGAACTCTTCATATATTACAAACTGCATGATCTATATGCTCCTATATCCTGTAAGTTCATGATTAAAAATGATAATGTGAATTAATCCGAAAGCTATTATAATTAATAGCTTAGTCTTATAATTAAAATATGAAAATTAAAATATAGTATTAAATTATGGTGCAATTTTTACAACCATATCCATCAAAATAAAGGACAATGTGAAAAGTCTTATGGTGCGTTCACACCAGACATGAAAAGTGTGTCAGGACGCGAGTGATTTCAATGTTAAGTCAATGCAAAGATGCGTTATGCGTGTAAAAAATTCCTGTGGCGCGAATGAGGCGTAGAGCACGGCGCGGTCAGACGCAAATACGCCTTATTCGCAAGTCAAGTTTGAATGATTTAATTAGTGCTTTTTGTGCATTCACACGTTTGACATACCCCAGTTGAAAACTTGTGCTGTCAATTCGTGCCGCGTTAACCAATCAGGAGCCTGCTTGCAGTTTATAATGTTATTTTATTTTTGGCCTCAATAAATTATTTTGTGAAATGACTAAAATGCTTGGTGTGGTATGCTAGTGTATGCTAGTCTACTGTAGCTTTGCCCATTAAGATAGAAATAGTGCTAAAAAACATTGTTCTCCCACTTTGTTGCATTTTATAAACACAACAACTTTTGTTTTTTTCTTTATTCAAAGCTAAAGAGAAGTTCAGCATACCCCCCAAGACCAACATGTATGTGCTGGATGACAGTGGAACAGAGGTTCACGAAGAGGTCTTCAGCGGACATCCTGGAGGAAAAAGCAGACATCCTGTGGACCATTGTTAATGTTCTTTCAGTTTCTGGTAAATGGTGTACATTGCAGGGTTACAATATCAGGGCTGTCGCAGTGAAGGATTTTCCCTTGGTGTAATTTTGAGTGGCTCACGATGTGCGGTTTATCGCCGTTTATTTATTATTTATTTGTGTTTGATTTTATTATATTTATTTGTTGCCTATAAAGTGTTACGATGTGGTCAGCATCTAGTAGTTAATGTATCATGGCCTAAACTGCTTAAAGTCTGGCCACATTAACTACCAAAACTCGTGTAATTTATAGATGACAAAGAAAACTGGAGGCTGGAACTGTTTCCTGGAAGCAGTCTCACCATGCTCTTTTTTTCCCTCTCCTGAACTTAAACCTGAGGAAACATTGACTGAAATTTTTTTTTTAAATGATGATCTTTTTGCCCTTTTCAGACTCTCCGATCCAATCCTCATGCACAGACACCTTGTTACTATCATCACCCTCATCGGACAGTGATGCTTCTCTGATGTCCCCAAAAAGACAGCGCATTGATGACACCTTTGTGATGTCCCCAAAAAGTCTACATACTGATGACAGTTCTTCACAAGCCAAAGAGGTGATTTCAGAACATTTCTCTTTATGTTTTAAATATTACATTTACCAGTTACTGTTACCACAACATTTTTTCCTGTTGTCAAGCTTGTCAAAAGAATTCTGGAACAAAAGCCTGGAGGGAGAAAATCCTTGCAAAATATGCAATGACAGGAGAGATGAAGGACACGAGCACGCCGTGATCTCGTCAGCATTGTTGTTGCTGAAATGTTTGAGAAGTATGGGTAAGTAAAATGCTTTATGGTGCATGATTAAGTGTATATTCATAGTATTCAATTGCAGATATGGTAGTTGTAATCAAATAGGTGATTATCATTAAATGACAACCGTGGCTAATGAGCTGTTGCCTTGCGCAGATCATAGGTTTTCAGATATGTTGGTTTTAATACACATTTATTCCACAGACGTGCTCCCCCTATGGATAAAAGAGCACAGTATGCGTTGGGATAGTAACACTGTTCCCCTCTCTAAAAGATCCCTACTCCAAAAAAGGCTATGTGAGTACATATTTAAAAGTAAGGTTAATCTTAAACAAATGAAATAAAATTCTGGTGCATATTAGAAGTCTCACACTTCTTTTCTAAAGATCTCTATTAATTCATGTTGAAACTTATATATATATATATATATATATATATATATATATATATATATATATATATATATATATATATATATATATATATATTTCCATCTTTGTTGTCTTTAGGAACACTTTTTTGACATAGACAGCAATGAGGGCTACATTGCCTGGAAGATTAAAAACACACAACGAGAACTCAGCAATGGCGGTACCAATGGGTGTAGGAGAAGGAGCTCTCACACTACAGGCAGCAGTGGACCAAACCTGGAGAGAGAAGTGACTAAAGTGCAGCAGTTGGAGGGAGACCAGTGTCGATGAGGCCATATCTCTACTGAAACACAGCACAGACAACGAACAGATCTTCATGAAAATGAGAGAAACCTTCCAGCACAGGCAAAAGTTGATCCATGATCCTGAGCAATGCAGCACAGTGCTTACTGTGTTCCCAAGGTTTCTTGACACAAAAGGCCTGGTAAGTTTTTTTTTTTTTTTTTTTTTTTTTTTTTTTTTTTAAAAGCACATTTACTATGTTTTTGCAATTTCAAGAACAGCTGTTCAAAGATTAAAACTGTCACCTATGACTATACCACCATCATCAAATACACATATGCTTGCTTCCTCCCCTTTAGGTGGCGCCAAGACTTTGACCTGTTGTTTGGAGCCGAGACTTCATCAAAACTCCTTGAGAATGGGATTTCCTGAAGGCCAAAGTAATAAAGCAAGCCAAGAACATCAGCAAGACACCCCTGCTTGACCACCTCATCCAGTCTGCAGAGGAGAACGCTGATGAGGATGACGAGGTCCCAGGTAAATAATTGACATGAATCTGATGTGTATCTTGCAAATGTCGACTTATTTCATTTCTTTACCATGACAAATGGCTGTGTACACAAATAATGTATATTTTTAGGGCTGCAACAACCAATCAATGAAATCGATAATGAAAGTAATCGAGAAATTTCATTATCAGATTAGTTTGGTCTGTGAAACACTGTTTCGAGATGTGTTTGCCTCAGCATTTTACACAAGATTTATCTTTAAACTCTACATTGAACAAAACTAATTGTGTTATTATGAGAACAGTAACTGTAATGAGATTATGTAAAATATATAAATGTTAAATCTCATACATTTACTGAATAATGCTGTTCAGAAAATTGAATGTGTGTTACTGTAGAACATTCAACCTTTAACCAGTTTACACTTAGTTTGTGCTTTTGTTTTTACATTTAGCATTTTTAATATAGTGGTTTATAACGTTATCATAAAAAATATATATATTTTTCACAATGTATAGTCCACGTAGATTAATTTACTAGCGTTTTCATTGGCTTCAATTTGCACAATGTTTGGAACCGGATTGTGCAGAGTAATAAAATAATAATAATAAAATAATAAAATACAGGCCTTTTAATCAACTAATTGATTATTAATTGACAGGTTAATCGATTATCAAAAAAATGTGTTAGTTGTAGAACTCGTATTGTTATTGAAGAGTTTTGAGTTTTAATATTGATGTAGTTTCAAAGGTTTTGGTCAGGTCTATATCATGCTTAAAGCAGATGCTCCTGTCTTCTCAGGTTGGGATAGTGACATGGCCTCACTGCTACTGCTGGTCTACCTACTGCCACCACCTCCAAGTGGAAAGAAGGGAGCTGTAAAGATCAGTACCCGGGAAGCTGTGGACCATGTAGTTAAATTTCATAAGGTCAGTGTGTCCTGATCTCCAATGGCAATAGCCATTGTCAAAAGGCAATTGTGTAACCCCTCCAGATTATTGATCCGTTTCTTTTTCAATGTCACCTCCGCAGAATTGTAAGTCTGATCATTTATGTTCTTTTAACACCTCTTTTAACTGCAGTCTTGTGCTCGTTCATTTTTATTTTTAGTTGTCTGTTTGTCTTGCCAACGTATTGGAGTTTGCAGGGACATGTTTAATTCTCTCTCTTTGTGTGACCGTGGTACAAAAACCTTGGTTGCCTTATCACATGCTGAATATATTCTGCATGGGAAAGCTAACTGTGCCATCAAAAGTTTACATCAGTGTGACTTATCCATCAAAATGTATTGTTCAGTGTAGATGAATTTCAGTTTATTGTTATCTTACAGTCATGTCGCAGCCTTCAGGAGCACTCTGGTCCAAACCAGCGAAGGCAGCCCTACATCCTGGCAGTTGGGACGCAACAAAGCACATCAACGAGTTCTACATTGCATTGGATGGTGATCTCCTTCCCTGCAAGGGCAAGTCTTCCCTGTCAGCCTTTGATGAAGCTTTTCAAAGCGCATTATGTTTTCGGCATCTCCTATGACCAGGCCTTAAATGGCATGTACACATTTGTGCAGACCACCATCTACAACATTGATGTGGGTCAATCTCACGAAACTCCCAGAGTCAAAGACCTAAGAGCTAAGCTTCTTAACTAAAGAGTTATGATGTTCAGATGTTTTGTTTGCAAGTCTAGTTTTGTTACCGTTCAAATGTTGATCCGTCATCTCAAAGTTTTCCATGCGTTTTATCCTGGTAAGAAGTTTCAATTGGTGTGTGACCAGACTGGATGCCACCAGAGATTTTGGACTTTTTCAGGCTTTAGAAAACATCTCCATAACAAACATAGCGCTAGAAGTCTAAGATCAAGTTGAGAACGAGCCCGCCGTAGTTCAGAGCGAGCCCGCCGTAGTTCAGAACGAGCCCGCCGTAGTTCAGAACGAGCCCGTCGTAGTTGACGTATTTGAACCTGTGGTTAATTTAATTCCAGAGCAACCAGAGAATTCTCAAAGCTGTAATGAGACCAGGCAACATACCCAAGAAATGTGTGCATCCCTTATTGCAAATCTCCAAAGCTGTGGTGTGGCTACTAATGTCATAGACGACTGTTGAAAATATGGAGGAACTTGTAGAGGAATTGCATTCAAATGTTAAAGATGATGTTGTTAAATTACTCCCTAACGATGAGGAGATCAGAACAAAATTTGACGATTATTCACAACCTTGAAAATCCATTTAGCAAACTGAACACTGAGGCAAAAGGAAAAAACATTTCAGTGAGAAATGGGGTATTGTAGAACCTGTTGAGGTAGCCCTAGGAGTGAGGTATGACACTAGAAGGAATCGAACTACTGGCACATATGATCAAGTTCCCATTACAGACAAATTTGTTTATATTCCTCTATTGCAAACTTTGAAGTTTATTTTCACCAACCAAGAGATCTGTGATCATTTTGTGCAGCCTTGTGAGAAAACTGGGTTTTACAAAGACTTCTGTGATGGGAACTATTTTAGAGATCACCCCCTCTTCTCTGAAAAACCAAACTCTCTCCAAATACAGATATTCTACGATGATTTTGAAACGGCAAATCCACTCGTAATCCAAGCATGGTATCCATAAGGTTGGAAGTATATACTTTGTCTTACGAAACCTATCTCCAAAGATAAACTCGGCTCTTATGAATATTCATCTTTTAGCACTTTTTCATACTGAGGATGTAAAGAAGTATGGATTTGATTTAATCTTACAGCTCCTCGTACGTGATCTGAAAAGTCCTTGAGTGCACAGGAATTGAAGTTCCTTTCTCTGATGAACCAGTTTACGGAACAATTGCACAAGTAACTGGAGACAATTTGGGATTGCACACATTACTCGGGTATGTTGAATCTTTCAGTGCAAACCATTTTTGTCGTTTTTGTCTAGTAGACAAACAGACCTCACAAATGATTTTCAGGGATGATGATCCAAGAATAACATTGCGTAATAAATCACTGCATGATCAGCATTGCAATGACCTCATTGTAGAGCCTACACTGCCATCCACATTTGGAGTTAAGCGACAATGTTTATTCAATGATCTACAGTACTTTCATGTTTCTGAAAATTATGCTGTAGACATTATGCATGACATATTAGAAGGAGTGGGGCAATTTGAGCTGAAGTTGCTGTTTGCTTACCTCTCAGACAACAAAATCATATCCAAGACCGATATTTGTAACCGAATATACTCGTACAATTATGGCTTTGTTGAACGAAAAAACCGTCCAACCAGAATAAACTTGGAGCAGACTGGAAACGGAATTGGTCTCAATGCCATTCAAACTTTTTGCTTAATGCGGAATATGCCCTTGATATTTGGAGATGTTTTACGAGAAGGAAATGCCCACTATAGACTCTTGTTGCTCCTGTTGCAAATTATGAACATCATATTTTCTCCAGTTGTCACTGAGGGAATGACAGTTTGTCTGAAGCATCTCATTGTTGACCATCACCAACTTTTCAAAGAGCTTTACCCACATCGCAGAATGATCCCTAAACATCACTTCATGATTCATTACCCCAGAGTAATTCGAAAAATAGGTCCAATTCTACATGTTTGGTCAATGAGATTTGAAGCCAAACATAGGTTTTTCAAGAACACAATCAAAAATTTCAAAAATCTAACAAAGTCATTGGCCCAAAAACATCAGATGGCTATAGCATACCATTGGGAATCAATGCCATTTAAAAGTATTGACTGTGGACCAGTAAAAACTGTTCAGCTCATTGACTTGCCACATGGTGAGATGATTGCAGAAGAACTGCAGGTTGACTTGGACTGTGAAGTTGATCTGACTTCTTGGATCACTTGTTTTGGAACTGAGTATCGTCCAGGCCTTTTAGTTTGCACGGACAAAGAGGACGATTTGCCTGTGTTTAGTCAGATAAAAGACATCATTGCATTTAATCGAGAATATTTTCTTGTTACAAAGGACTTTCAGACGCTTTGTTTTGCAGAGCATTTTCATTCCTTTCATGTAACACAGGGAAATGATCAGAATGTTTCCATGCTTAAAGTTGATAAATTGCACTTCTTTAAGCCTTTTGATCTGCAAACTACTTATGGTTTTGATAGAGACTATCAATATGTGGTTCCTGTTCATGTGTTTGTATAAGTTTGTGGTTTCTGAACATCCATGAACTGTTAAATAAAACACATAAAAAGCACTGACTTGGAGTATTTTTCATTCACTGATGGTTCTAGGTTTACACTACTGTTGTTGGAAACGTAAATAAAAAAGTACCAGCTTTAGAGTACATTGTACTCTCCAAGTGTTAAATAATGAGCTCTGCAAAGGTTCTAGGTTTACACTGCAGGTGTTCAAAAGCACTGAAACGATGTTAAAAGTGCTAATTTAAGAGTACATTTGAACTCTCCAGGTGTTCAAATGTAACTCTATTTTGAGAGTATATATTTTACACTTTTTACAGTGTTCACTGAACACCAAACTCTTGGACCTATATATACACTGAAGTCAGTGTTCAGTGTACTCCTATAGAGTACATTGAACACTCTGATTTTTGCTGTGTAGGAGAGAAAATAGAGGTCCTTACGTCCCCTGCAGGTATGGATCTACTCCACACCTTTCCTCACATCAAGAAGCTGTCACTCAGTCAACACATGTCTTCCTGCATGCAGGACTCCTGTTCACTGCTAAACGATCACGGTATCAGGAGCAAGAACCTTGAGAAGCCAACTACTGTTGAAGCTTAATAGTGACTCACTGAGTGATCCTTTAGTAAAATTGTTTGTTTCTGCATGTTAACTGCATGTTAATGGGCTGCCTTGTTCTAGTTCTGCCTGCAGAGCCTGGTAAAAAAGTATAAAGGTTTGGAATTGTGTGTAACTTGTGCTTATTATTATTTTTTTATTTTATTTTTTAAGTACTTGAATTTACTCGGTTGAACTATAAATTGCCTAAAGATGATTACTTATTTATTTGTTTATTTATTGTCTCATTGATTGCTTGTGTTAAACTCAACAGTTACTCAGTACTTGTTGTTTTTTCACCAAGCACTTTTTTACTCTTACTCAAGTATATATATATAGATAGATAGATAGATAGATAGATAGATAGATAGATAGATAGATAGATAGATAGATAGATAGATAGATAGATAGAAAGGGTTAGTATTAATTGATCAAGTGTTGATTTTATGTCAATATATCACTGGGAAATGCTCAGCATGAAACTTTGCGTTTAGTTCATCTTTTTTTCCTTAACGGGATCTACTGATGTCTAAGCCCTGCTGTGTTGCTTATAATTTATTTATCCAAGATGACTTGGTTTGCTTTCCTCTGCAGAGCCACCACCACCCACGTCAGAGCTCGTTCAAAAACATGTGTCACAAGGGGACACTGCGCCCACAAACCCACAAGAGGATTGACACTATTCCCTCTTACAAATTTCAAATTGTAAATTGTTTCAATTGTTTCAATACTTTTTAATTTATTATATATTTTATTACAAATAAACACATTCAATGAAAAAACTGTCTCTATTCAAATGTCCAAAAAATGATCATACGTTTTAAATAGCTATTTACAATAAAAATTGAAAAATGATGAAACAATCAGACATGACGTGTCACCCTAAATCCCTTGTACTGACCCCTTGGGTCAGGAAAGCAGTGACTTGTAGTCATGACTGCCTAAACTGAGACCAAGACACTACCAAGACCAGAGGGTCTCGGAGACCAAGACAAGACCAAGTCGAGACAGAGACCAAAAACAGACTAGTGTTGTTGAAGCTAAGCAATAACTTGTAAGATTTTGTTTTGCATTGCCTGTCTATCTCTGCCGATTTTGAAGTCTCCAAATGAATCCATTCTGCAACTTTTAAATACAAAAATATTTTTAAAAATGAAATTATAAGCTTAAGTGCAGGAACCGAAATTTGTTTTTTAAAAAGTGATCAAAGTGCTCGTTGCCACTGCGATCAGTGTTTTCTCGTGTGGCTCGCACACACCGTACTGTCTTCACTCAGGACGCACGCTTTAATCTGTTGCGGATATCATCGTGGATGTTGTAGTATTGTATTGCTAAATCCCCCACCCACTATGTCGGTCTGAGACCAAGACAAGACTAAGACCAAAGACCGTCAAGGCCGTGTCAAGACCAAGACCATGTAAAAGTGGCCTTGAGACCAGTCTCAAGACGTACATCACTAGAAAGCTGTCTCTAATTTCCCACACGCAACAGCTGGGGATGACCACCCTGTTCCCTATTCCAAGGCGGCCATGCTGCCATAGCACAAACTGGCGATAGGCTGAATGTCGATACTGTCGCTGCTCCTCTCCTGGCTCCTGGTGATCATTTATTGCAAAAATGTCATCCAATACATAGTAAGCCATGTAACTGATTCAATGTTCATGGGTTTGGCGACAGCAGACCTTCTCAATGTCTGTTGTCATATCACGACAATGGCCACACACGCACCAGTGAAGTCCTTCTGGGTCACCATTCGGTGGTTGTGTTACCTCCAGTAGAGATTAGATGTCAAACATCAACCCAGGTAGTCTTGTGAGTACTTTCTCTAAGGAGTACGTCCTTCTAGCCAGGGTTCAGGAAATTAATTTTCTCCTACAACACATTTATTTTATTAGTTAGATACATATATTTTCATCCAAAAATTAACAGGATTAATGTTGCCTGATCACAAACAAACCTTTGTTTCATGTGTAC
>JAQIUQ010001522.1:0-13113 GCA_030378365.1 Hybognathus amarus
ATCATGTTACTGACTCGGATCTTTGAGTCTCGTTCAGCAAAATGAACGAATCTTTTTGAATCATTTCGTTCATTTCATCATTATATCGATTAAAATGTCATGTTAAATATTCCAAAACATCTGGCATCAGGCTACTTCCGAAAATACTGATTACGTTTCACGATAGTAGAATGTGTGCTTGGTGTATCTCCTTTCCGGAATTAGACCAGGATCACTTCGCGGCTAATAAAATCATAGACTGAGCCGCGAAACTGTACACTGGCGGCCGCCCGGCCGACTGCAGCCTCGCACGCGCGCTCTGCGTCTGGTGTGAGCGACACCATAGTTAACATGGGCGCCGAAAGGGAAGGCGGCCGTGCGATATAGCACAGCAGTACCGGAAAGAATAAAGATTAGTTCATCTCTAGAGATCTTAAAGATCGAGCCAGTTGAGAGTCTTTCGTTCTTCCTGCCAGTCCATATGGTCTATGCTGTCAGCACCGAAAGAGAAATGATAGTCCATGCTTTTAGAGTTCGGGTTCTTCATGATGCTGCTGCTGATGTTTTAAATACTTCATAAATCCAACTCCTGACTCGCGCTCGAGTAGTTTGACGGAACCAGATGCTTTTATACCAGGGTCTGCCAAGGGCGTGGTGAGCTCGACTAGCCAAGGGCGTCGCACAGAGTGCATGTGTACGGAGACTCGCTCCGTCCGAGAGTTACCCCCTGCTGCCAGGGCTTCGTTTAGCCTGGAGAGGGCCATTATGCTTCTGCGTCAACTCCACGGCGTAGCTACGTCGTCACTGCTACGGCGTCGTGGCCGTTTTATGCTTCTGCGTGAGGTTGTGGTGCTTCGCGGTGCATTTCACCGCCAGAACGCTAGGGGGTGTGTGGTTCGCGAATGGTCCCGTGCGCCGCGAGCGAAGAGAGAGAGAATGTTGTTGCAGCTGTCAGCTGGAGCTAACAAGACGACACAAACTTTATCCCCACAGAATCAAACACGGATGTCCATGGCCCGTTCCACTCATAGACAGTAAAAGAAAGGTTTCACCCAAGCTGCCATAACGATAGCTTTTCTGAATGACTTGGAAGTATTTTTTTCAGTATCCACATGGAACTGTGCTATGGCAGGATAATGTGTCCCGTGGCAGACTTGGTTAGTATTTTATCAATGATGTAAGTTAACCGTGAACATTGTATTGAAAATAAACAACAAACTGTGTTTCAAAACAAACGTTGATTTATTGATTGATGTTTATTGTAAGCAAAAAAGAAAGAAAGGAATAACAGTTATAGACATATATTATCAATGAAATAAAAACCAACAGTTTATTTAGGTTTAATTCTTTATTTACTTTCTTTTAAGAGTATTATAATTATCAGTACGAGGGTGCAAATGTTAAAAAGGAAACCGGAAAAGCTACACTCCTGAATTGATGTATAATCTGACCAATCAAAGCCCTTGCTGTCTGCGTCGCCTCGACGCGCAGTTACAAATTTTTGGAGGTGCACGTCAAGCTACGGCGGAGGGGTCGGAGAGGGGTTCGCGTCAACGGATAGGGGTCTGCGGGTACGCCGTCGATTCGACGCAGAAGCATAAAACAGGCTTTAATCGGTCGGACGGCTGTTCTCTCAGACAATGAAAGCCGAGATGTCAGTCTGAAGGTATGGCTACTACTCCTCCCCATTATGAGTGGACACGCCCCCAGCTGCTGATTGGCTCACTCGATCTCCTCCCCCCATTATGAGTGGACAAACCCCCTGCTGCTGATTGGCTCACTCAATCTCCTCCCCCATTATGAGTGGACACGCCCCCTGCTGCTGATTGGCTCACTCAATCTCCTCCCCATTATGAGTGGACACGCCCCCTGCTGCTGATTGGCTCACTCAATCTCCTCCCCATTATGAGATGGACACGCCCCCTGCTGCTGATTGGCTCACTTCGATCTGCCTCCCCATTATGTGAGTGGACACGCCCCCTGCTGCTGATTGGCTCACTCGATCTCCTCCCCCATTATGAGTGGACACGCCCCCTGCTGCTGATTGGCTCACTCCTCTCCCCTCCATCATGGAGTGGACACGCCCCCTGCTGCTGATTGGCTCACTCTATCTCCTCCCCCATTATGAGTGGACATGCCCCCTGCTGCTGATCTGGCTCACCTCTCTCTCCCCCATTATGAGTGGACACGCCCCCTGCTGCTGATTGGCTCACTGTCTCTCCTCCCCCATTATGAGTGGACATGCCCCCTGCTGCTGATTGGCTCACTCTCTCTCCCCCATCATGCAGTGGACACGCCCCCTGCTGCTGATTGGCTC
Organism: Hybognathus amarus; assembly: GCA_030378365.1. Lineage (NCBI taxonomy): Eukaryota > Metazoa > Chordata > Actinopteri > Cypriniformes > Leuciscidae > Hybognathus > Hybognathus amarus. The sequence goes on from JAQIUQ010001522.1 coordinate 2,297, forward strand.
ACTCTCCTCCCCCATCATGAGTGGACACGCCCCCTGCTGCTGATTGGCTCACTGTCTTAGCCCATCATGAGTGGACCCCTGCTAGCTGATTGGCTCACTCTCTTCCTCCCATCATGAGTGGACACGCCCCCTGCTGCTGACTGGCTCACTCTCTCTCCTCCTCCATTATGAGTGGACACGCCCCCTGCTGCTGATTGGCTCACTCTCTCTCCTCCTCCATTATGAGTGGACACGCCCCCTGCTGCTGATTGGCTCACTCTCTCTCCTCCCCCATCATGAGTGGACACGCCCCCTACTGCTGATTGGCTCACTCTCTCTCCTTCCCCATTATGAGTGGACATGCCCCCTACTGCTGATTGGCTCACTCTCTCTCCTCCCCCATTATGAGTGGACACGCCCCTACTGCTGATTGGCTCACTCTCTCTCCTTCCCCATTATGAGTGGACACGCCCCTACTGCTGATTGGCTCACTCTCTCCTCCCCCATCATGAGTGGACACACCCCCTACTGCTGATTGGCTACTAGAGTGTTTTGGTGCATCGTGGATCCTTCCCAATCCACTTTGTTTTTACCTCCTATTTACATAGCCAGTACACAATTTTATTTTTCAACTTACACACAGACCAGACATAGAGCAGATATTCACAGAATTGTCTGTTTGGGTGCAGATATCAATTTTCAACAGTGTTTCTCAGAAATCGCTTACTGCACCTTTAATTTGAAATAAAATGCAAAAATGTATATTTTGTGGTTACATTATCACTATCAAACTTTAATTTAAACAGTTCAACAAATATATATTGCAGAACTAATAAATAAAACATTGTAGTATATTTTTAAGACTGTAAAACATTAAGTTTTGACATCCTTTGGGGCTTCCTGCTTTAATTCTATGAATCTCTGCCTCGTGAAAGAAGATACTCTGAAAATACCTTGAAGGAACTTTCAACATGTTCAGTAGGCGCACTGTCCTTCATATACGGATGCGTATACTTCCCCATCATATCATAAATGGACTTCATAATGTCATTCATCTCCTAAAATAGACAGAATAAATGGATCAATACAGTAATGGGTTCACAATGGACAAAATAAAGGTTAAAATAAATCCAAAATACCTTTTAAAAGACATTGAAAACCATGAAGTACCTCTTTAGTGATGTAGCCATCTTTATTCGAGATCATACAAGCTAAAGGCCCAAGCACAGTCTCTCGGTGGCGGTCCCATCGCAGGATGTTGGACAGGCCAACCACAAAGTCCTGCAGCCAGTGAGAAATAAGATAGAAAATATAATATAAACACGTAACATATTTATGATAATAACAGTAAATCATCTATTGATTTGGTATAAATAACAATTAAATATAAAATCAGTTGCCAGTATGGCATAAAATCCATGTAATTGAACTTAATTTGACATAACTATTGTATATCTATATGGTTTAAATTGAATTCAAATAAGTATATGTATATATATATATATGTATATATATATATATATATATATATATATATATATATATATATATATATATATGAATAACTGACCTCAAAACTAACTGCTCCATTCTTGCGTCGATCAAAAGCCTCAAACAGGAAATGAGCATAAGCACTAGAATCTTCAAAAGATAGAAGCGTGAAACATTAGAATTAATTTAGAGAAACAAAGGAGGGATTAATTAAAGAGTTGGAACAAATGAATTCAATTTAATCACCTTCATGCTTTATTCACTCACCTCCTTGAGGGAAAAAGTAAGCGAAGATTAACTTAAAAGTCTTCATTTACTGCTCCAGTGGGACATTCCTAAGGCACAATAAAATACTCATAAACATAAATATACTGAAAGAATTGAACTATGATGAGAAGAAGCAGGTGTGCTTGAGCTTTCTGTCATTTTTAGGGTCGCATCTTTTGACACCACGTCCTCGTTTAAATGTCTTTGGTCTTTTGCGCAAGGCAGCATTCACACTTCTTCAAATTTACAGCACTTACAATTAAAGCAATCGTACCAGAATTCACTTTAATCAAACCAAACCTACCATTTTAGCATAACTGGTGAGGAACTTAAAAAGGCATTAAGTTTCTTACACTTTTGAAACTTCTGTAGAGGACTTTTAGCTCTGCTCTGGTGAACTTGGTCAGTTCCATCAGTTTATCCACACTATCCGGCCTGTAGCACACCGTAGCAACCTCAAAATCCTCCTCAATGCTGTCTGATGGAAGATGGAAACATTAAACTGCAGAAATAGCACTGAAATTATGTTAGAGAAATTCTAAGTGAAACTCGAAAAATTTGAATATTGTGCAAAAGTTCATTTATTTCAGTAATTCAACTTAAAAGGTGAAACTAATATGTTATATAGACTCATTGGGTCTCATTCATGAAACACGAGCAGAACGAATTTGTGTGTAAATCGTGTGCAAAGTGGTTCTGGCGTAAATTTTCGGATTCGTTAAAATGTTCGTATTTCCAAATGTTCTGAAATCTACACCTGCTCCCAGGCAAGCGTAAATGGTGACGCTCTAACATCCAAACGTTTTGCTCATTAATAAAGCTGCATTTTAATTCACCTTAATCGGATGCATAATTAAACAACATTTTGAAAAAATATTTTATATAGCCTAGCAAAGTAATTACATACGATTGTTCTTTTGACTTCTAAATCATGCAGAGCCTGTACTTTATGGAAGCTCGCAATTCTGACACTGATATCATAAAATATAGAAGAATATCTCACAATAATTGCGACTTTATATCTACGAAAATTGCTGATGTTAATAAAGTCAGAATTGCGAGATATAAAGTCGCAATTGTGGAAAACAACCTTTTCTAATTTTTCATCCTACTCGGGAACAAGCTTCTGACTCATATCTCGCGATTCTGACTTTATATCTACGCAATTCTTGACTGTATATCTCGCAATTCTGACTTTATATCACGACAATTCTGACTGTATATCTCACAATTCTGACTTTATATCACGCAATTCTGACTGTATATCTCGCAATATTGACTTATATCACGCAATTCTGACTTTATATATTCACAATTCTGACTTTATATCTCGCAATTCCTGACTTTATATCTCACAATTCTGACTTTATACTCACCAATTCTGACTTTATATCTCTGCAATTCTGACTTTATATCTGCGCAATTCTGACTTTATATCTCGCAATTCTGACTTTATATCTCGCAATTATCTGACTTCATATCTCTCAATTCTGACTTTACATCACGCAATTCTGACTGTAGTGTCTGACAATTCTGACTTTATATCGCACGCAAGTCTGACTGTATATCTCGCCAATTACTGACGTTACATCACGCAATTCTGACTTTATATCTCACAATTCACTTTATATTAGGGGTGGTTAATCTGTCTGATTTCCAAATTTTATTCAATTACGATTATTTAGTCCAATTTCAATTACAGTCGATTTTCGATTATTAACGATTCTCGATTAGCGATTATTGATTTTCCATTTACAACAGTAAACAAAAATACACTAGACCAACATATGATTATATTAGCAGCAGCATCATTTTGGTATTAATTGCACTTTTTATTTGTTTGATATTCAATGAAAATGTAATGATGGTTAGTGAAGACATGCAAACATGCTTGTTGTCTACTACTTAGGCAACCCATTATCTTTTAAATAATTTTTTGAACAATTGTGTTGCATTATAATGCAAAGGCACCTGGTTCTTCTATTAATTGACAGCATTAAAATGCATTTTGTGATTTCCTTCAATTGAAAATCTTTTGTGTGTGTGACTATAAATACTTTCCTTTAAATGTACAAAGTAATGACCCATAAAGAATTAACGTACAATATATTTATTAGCATTCCAAAGAACCAACAGGAAAATAAACGTGTGCCTGAACTAGGAGCATAACTTTAACTTACTTGTAGTAAATTAATATTATAACGACCGGTACAGCCGAGTGTTTTCCCTCCTCTGGCTGGAAACGCGTCATATGGCTTGTCATATTTGTCGTGTTTCCGTCGTTAGTTTTATTCTACAAAGCTTACAACTAGCGTGGCTCTTGCCCAGTTCCTTTCCCCCTTCAACTTCAGAAGCCAAAATATTTCCACACGTCAGCTTTTAACCTAACAAGGAGGGTGTTTGGATCTTGCGCGCCATCGCGTCTCTGTTATGTGCACGCGTCAGACGGTCCGGTCACTGCACTTCCGTCTTTCGCGTTCCGTCAATATTACGTTTTTATAAATATATATATTAATTTTTTTTTTTTTTTTTTGGAAAATCGATTTTGGGATATTTGTGAATCGATTCAGGATCGTCCACGTCCGCATCGCGATGCATCGAGAATTCAGAATTGTGAGATAAAAAGTCGCAATTACCTTTTTTATTTTTCATCCTATGGGAAACAAGCTTCCATAAGTAGCAGATCTGGTGATCGATGCGGTCCTTCTCCAGTTTGATCACTTTGCCGAAGTGAACTAATTAATTTTTTTTGCTGTCAAGCTTAATGTTGAACCATTTCTTCTCACTTCTGGGACTGTTCGAATTAACAGATAAAACTCCATTAACTGCATCTGTAATATGCTGCCAAGCTTCCTTTTTTTAGGACCTGATACAGCCACTATGTACGCTTGAAAATAAAATGTGGCGTTTTGAATGAACTTCTGATAATAAAACTTCAATTTCTGCATCCGAGAAATCTTTCTTTTTCATTCGCATTCATGTTATTATATGCCTATATATAGATGTCAGTCGGATATAATGGGCGGGATTTATGGTAATTGAGAATGAACGTGCTACGCGCATCCCATTTACGACTGGTTGGAATTCATTAACACACACACACATTTCACTATCACATCTGACGTTTACGAAGTATTTGTGAATCAGGAGAAGAGTTTTCGGGAAGGTCTCTTTACGCGCAAATCACTCATCATATTTACAAATGTTTCAGCTGAGACCCATTATATGCAAAGTAAGATATTTCATAGTATATATTTCAAATTATACTTTTGATGATTATGGCTTACAACTTATTAAAAACCTTTCCACCAATATTCCATGTAACAATATTCTAATTGTTGGAGTTTCACCTGGACGTCTAATCAAGTCAAGGAAAGGAAAGCATCAGACAGTGGGTCACTTGCTTTGCCTGACAGTCTGGTCTTGAGTCCACATGACAGCAGGGCAGGGAGTTTGAGGAAGCGCTGCTTCATGTTTCTTCTTTCTCTCTGGCCCAAGGGAGGGTTACCTGCAAACACAGGCAACTGCTTAAGCTATGCAGACGTGCTCTGTAAATCATTTTAAACTGCATTACAAGGACACAAAACTATTCACAGCAAAAATGGCAGTCTGTCACAGTCAGTTGGCACAGTTTGCTGCTCTGGCTCCGATTCAAAAATGAATGGATCGCTGAAGCTGAAGAGACTCGATTTCACCAAGAAAATACTGGGCACATATTTTTTTCAAAGAACACAAAGAATTAAATGGGAACTCATATGGGAATATGAGGGGAAACGGTTCTGTGTTTGTTGGGACTGCTCTGTGGCTTTCCCTGAATGAATTTTAGCAGAATCGGTTGTGTGAATGATCAAATCACTTATAGAGATAGTTGCATATTCTTCCACATCTCTCAGCTTTTAGACGAAAAAACAACAACAAAAATCTTAAGGGAAATTTACATTTTGTGACTGAATGTAATGACATTCTGTAATGAAATGACAGACATATGACATTTTCAGTCACTTTGCATCTGTGATGTCCCCAGTATGTAACTGGAATGTTTTTGGTTATCTTGTAGCTTTAAGAGACCGTACTAGTCGACATTGTGAGTTGGTAATTCGGTGGGTTATAAGATTACATAGCATGCCACATCGTAGTTGTGTTCCATTTTGTCCTCAAAAGTGGGAAAGTCCTAGTTCCCAGTTGGAAATTTTAAAGTGGTAAGTTCACCCCAAAATGAAAATGAAGTCATTAACCACTCACCCCCATGCTGTACCGACCCAGTAAGACCTTGGTTCATCTTCGGAAACACGGATTCAGATATTTTTGATTAAATTTGAGAGGTGGATCACTGCTACATAGGCACCCTAAGGGATCGAACCTTGACGGCCCAGAAAGTCAATGAACAATATGTTTAAATATTCCATGTGACTACAGTGGCTCAACTATAAGTTTATAAAGCGACGAAAATACTTTTGGGCGGAAAAACAAAGAAAAATAAAGACCTAATTCGACTATTCCTTTTCTTACGGGGTTGGTATAGCATGGGGGTGAGTAATTAATGACTTAATTTTAATTTTTGGTGGTAACGAACCCTTTAACTGGAAACTCAAGTCAAAGTTGCATCTGTAAAACCAATTTGGCCGTTGCAGCGTTGACAGTAAGCGAAGCAGAAGTAATATATTGTTTATTATAAGCACTTATTTTGTTTGTCTAAATAAACTCTGGTGCACACAGTACTATCCAACTGCTATTTGTGAAATGATTGAATGAATCACTTATAAACACAGTAATTTTTTGGCACTTATTGATGTAACCTGCAAAAAATGGTCTAAAGATCCCTAACTAGAGCTCACCAATAGCCTGTCTGGAATGCCCAAACACAGACAGTTATTAAAGTATCAAAGTGGACCATTGGAACAACCCACATTCACTGAAACCAATGCTAATGAGTCATGAATACAACATCAGAAGCTTTAAAAGCTAAAAAAATAAGACCTGAAATCAGTTCTCCATTTGAATGTATTTTGTTGTTGTTGGCACTGAGCTTTAATGCACATTTCTATCGATCTAACAGAGTTCATGTCCCTTCATTTTGGTGAATCATTTCAAGCACCTGGTTCTCCAGAGCTTATTTACACTGGGATGGAAAACAAAACAAAACCAGCGCTGACGCTGTACACACAGCGCATGCGCATGCATGAGCATCAACACACTGAACTATGCTTTAGTGTGCCTATTCTCTGAGCCTGACTTCGTCATACTCCATGTTGTAGTCAGAATGTGAGTCTGATTCTGCTCCATAGGGATTTGATTATGAGGCGTGTCTTAATCGAACCAGGAAAAAAAACTTCTGCACTCAATTGGATAGACCTACAACCAATCAGAGTAACGCAGTAAGTGACGCAGATATGTTGAGCAACTCACAGTTGTCAACAGAAATGAACTGCACGCACTCTGGAAGAAGTATTTAAAAATCTAAATTTCTCCAGCTGTATGTTGTAAACACAGGTCTAGGAGGCACAAGCAGCTCTTTGATAACGTGATGATTACGTAACTGCAGACTCATTTGTCCATCACTCGTATAGCGCCAGCCCTGGCAATTTGATTGGCCCGAACCATTTCTGAACTAATCATAATTCTCCTCAACGGGTTCAAGTCCGAGTCCCAGAAAAATATTGAGGGCGCGGTTCGGGCTGGCATGCAGGCTACTTCTATATTTCCTATCATTATTATGCATAACGATAATGTCTAACATCAACAGATGAATATGATATATCTATGTACAAAATGTAATACTTAACACATACATGCCCAGCCCAGAGATATTTTTTCCTATTTTTTTTTGTTCGGTCCATTTGAATGCGACAGCTATTGCGGACTTATTAATTCATAGACTTTCGTGTTATGTGTCGATTTCAGGTTGCTCCTTAGCATGTATTTCTCAGTACGACTTTTCAGAGTAAATTCAGAGTACGGAAAGTAACTTTCGTACGAAAATCTAAAGACGTACAATCGTACGAATTTCGATACAATACATAAAAAAAACGTTAACGATTTTTTTATGTCTGTGTGATTTTAGCTTGCTCCAACATTTTATCAGTAAATTCAAGATAAATGTTTGTACTCGAAGTTATCCGAATATCCCTTCGAATGGGAATTTCGCACTGTTATACGACATCAACTTCTTAGTCTTCAGGAGCCATTTGTTTACAGGTACAAGTTGATTATGCTTAAACTCCCCTCTACGGTGTGTCAGGAAGTGTGTGCCTCTTAGTCAAACGACTTGTGAGTCAGTTTTCTAGGTTGATGAGTACGCAGAGGTTGCGGTCTCGTCTCCTGCCAGTGACGGGCTGCATGTGTCCAGTGTGAATGTGTGTGTTCATGCAGAACACTTCTCTAATCTGTTATCACGGAGTTTTCTTTGTGTTTTTAGTTTTCTTCTATTATTTTTATTATTATCTTCACTTTTAATGTAGGGTATAGCTACTTTTGCACATAGCGTATATATAGATATAAATTCAGGGCTGTCAACAGGACTCATCGCGTTATTAATCGCATCGAGAATAAAAGTTTGTGTTTACATAATGTATGTGGGTGCACTGTGTATAAATTATTTTTATATATATAAATGCACACACATACTTGTATATATTTAGGAAATATTTTCATGTATATACTGTATATAGATTTTTATATAATATATATTATATATAAATATAAATATTTTATATATAAATAATATTTTTTCTCTTAAATATACATGCATATGTGTGTATTTATACATATACAAAATAATTATACACAGTGCACCCACATATATAATTTAAACACAAACTTTTATTTTAGATGCGATTAGGTCGCGGAATGAATCGTTTGAGAGCCCTACTGTAAAATTCTTTCATATAGCGTTCATTTGGGACTGCGTTTGTTTTAGAAGGGCAGCATTGGGGCAGGATGTGGAATAGTGTGGTTTGTCAATAATAAAAGAAAGAAAATCTGGCTTTTTTATCCGATTAATCGAAAATAATCGGACAACTCATCAATTACCAAAATAATCGTCGGTTGCAGCCCTACTTTCAACAGAGGTTATTGCACACACACTTACATCAGGGCCCTGAGGGACCAGACCAATGATGTTTATGGCAGAATTTACAGCTGGATTTTGTTCAGCGAACTCGTTCTGCGCTAGTACAGTTGTGTTCTGGAGCTCAGCGTGGAATTGTTACACTGGAGAAATGGTGAGTGGTCTTTTTTAATTGCTATTCACATACACAATATATTTTTTAAAGCAAATTTGCCCTGTGTTAGCAGAGAACAGGAACAGAACCAGCCAAACTTCTACATGAAAAAATCTGTCTATCTGTTTGTCCATCCATCTGTCCATGCAATTTTTATGACCTGTTATTGAGACACTATACTGTGAATATTATTGACATTAGATTAACTTCAGGCAACGGTCCACTGTAGACACTGACAAAGAGGAGGTCTGACTAAACTTGAATATACTTAATCAATTATTTAAGCGATATTATAAAGCCATGTCTATGACAAGATATGAGATATGACGCATGAAGCATGAAATTGGTCGAGTGATTTATTTATTGGTCGAGATATATTTATTTGCTGGGGGATTCATGTAGAGCTAGTTGCACTGTAAAAATGAATATGCTTTATCAGATTACAAGCAATATCATTAGTTAAATTTAACAAAATTAATAAAATTAATTCCTTAAAAATTAGCCATTTAAAATGAGTAAAACTTACAAAAAAAAAACAACATAAATTAAAGTCACCATTATGGTGATCAGTGTTTAAAATGCGGTTTTCTCCTTCAGTGATTCTGCTTGTTAACATCAGGTGTCTTTGATGTCTGGCAATATAAAATAAAAATAGTTCGTAATTAATCTTTTGACATCTGTCTGTTAGTGAGAATATTTTTTGTTAAATTTATTTGGTGTAAACTTTACTCATTTTTAAAAATCGGTTAACTTTTAAGGAATAATTTGATTAATTATTTCTGATTAATTATAGAATAATCATTATCTCAATTCTAATATGTTCAATTTAATTAATAATATTGCAGAGTTCGATTGATTAGATAAAGCATATTCACTTTTACAGTGTGGTTGACTGCTAAATTGGTTGAATAAGTTGGTATGTTAGTTTGGTTGTTAATTTAGTGATTTTACTGTAAATTAACAAATCGAAACTGTTGCAGATTACACAGTAAATTAGCTAGTTGTAAAGTATACTAATTTGTTTGGGAAGTTATTCAAACTGAGTTAGCAGTTTCAGTTAGCATGATGTGTGTGAATAGTTTTATTGCAGCTGCAGTGTTGCAATAACTGAGATCATAAAAGCAACATACATTAATTATCATCTAATATCAAATAATTCATGCTTTTATAGCTTAGAGATGGAGTTTAGCATGTCACAGAATGTGGACTACCCAGATATTGCAGAAAGTGTATGCAGTCTCTTTAAATATGAAACACAAAACGTGACTAATTTAACAGTTAAGTTAACCCCTTTTTTTTACTTACCACCTAAATTTACTTCACTATATTACTATTAAATCATCTAATCTAGTCATGACAAACTATATACTATCGTTGGAAAGGTCTAAGACTCCTAAATAAGATATTTTAGCTCAGTTTTTTTTCTTACAAATTATGAATGAACAGTAATATATGAATTTATGACAAGAGTGCGGCTCAAAAAATCTACGTCACAAGCCAAGGAGTTTCTGACCTTTGTCACAAAAAGTCGACGCGCACACTTTTAATAGTTGAAACTTTGGTTTTTAGTGCTAAAAGTTCATAATAGAGCCAGACCGATATGGCGCAGAATCCGATAATTATCGGCCTTGATATTAGGCATTTTCCAAATTATCGGTATCGGCAGTTATAATGGCCGATAAATGAAATATTTCAAAAATAAAACAAAAATGGGATGAAAGCATCGCCTGAACCATGTCATGAGAGTGTTGGAGTTGTATAGTTTGTCCACCAGAGGGGCACCCTACACAGTCCCTGTTTGCAACACTCGTCGAGTTATTCTTCACGAGACATACATTGCTTGAATAAGCAATTAAAAGA
>JAQIUQ010001523.1:0-16664 GCA_030378365.1 Hybognathus amarus
AATCGTGTAGTGACATTTAAAGAACATTGAGCGAACATACAGCTAAAACTTTTCCGAAAAAAATGTTCAATGAACGATGTACAAATAGAGAACATTATTAAAAAACAAATAACTGTGAGCGAATCCTATTAACGTCACTGGAAGAATGTTTGCTCATTGCGCAACATTTTATAACATATGTTAAATGGGCAGTAAACGATTCATTAGAAACACTGTTAGATTTTTGAAATCGACACCCAAACAAACAGCGCTCCTAGCCGAAAGAAACACACTCCACCCCACCTTTCATTGCTCCACCCGGAATGACGCAACGACTAGCTATAGCGCATCAGACAGATGGCGCTCTTCCTGTATTACCACGGGTCCTAGTCTCGGCCTCACGACCGTTGGCTGAATGTCTGATGTATATGCACACGACATGGGAAACACTTCAGTCATCTGACTGGTGGAATTCTACAGGATTTCTGGGAGATTTTCGCAGGATTATCTTTAACGGTCTGCCTGGAAACAAAGACGCCGTGTGAAGCCCAAAGCCCCTCATGGAAGAAGATGCAGTTGTGTTTTCAGGATGAAATAAACGCTGGATTTTCAAAAGTATGTAAAGTTTCTGGCGCCATTATTGCAGTAAACCTGGCAATGTTCTTGAGTGAATAATTTATTAGCTGCAGTCTGATATCACTGGGACATACAGACTTCACATGACGCGAAAACAAAACTGTGATTGCTTTACACGTCGGTCACAACGGCTGTTCTCAGACAATGAAAGCCGAGATGTCAGTCTGAAGGGTATGGCTACTACTCCCCCCATTATGAGTGGACATGCCCCCAGCTGCTGATTAGCTCACTCGAATCTCCTCCCCATTATGAGTGGACACCGCCCCCTGCTGCTGATTGGCTCACTCGATCTCCTCCCCATTATGAGTGGACACGCCCCCTGCTGCTGATTGGTTCACTCTCTCTCCCCCTCCATTATGAGTGGACACGCCCCCTGCTGCTGACTGGCTCACTCTATCTCCTCCCCCCATTATGAGTGGACATGCCCCCTGCAGCTGATTGGCTCACACTCTCTCCCCCTCCATTATGAGTGGACACGCCCCCTGCTGCTGATTGGCTCACTCTCTCTCCTCCCCATTATGAGTGGACATGCCCCCTGCAGCTGATTGGCTCACTCTCTCTCCTCCTCCATTATGAGTGGACAAGCCCCCTGCTGCTGACTGGCTCACTCTATCTCCTCCTCCATTATGAGTGGACACGCCCCCTGCTGCTGATTGGCTCACTCTCTCTCCTCCTCCATTATGAGTGGACACGCCCCCTGCTGCTGATTGGCTCACTCTCTCTCCTCCCACCATTATGAGTGGACACGCCACCTACTGCTGATTGGCTCACTCTCTCTCCTCCCCCATTATGAGTGGACATGCCCCCTGCTGCTGATTGGCTCACTCTCTCTCCTCCCCCATTATGAGTGGACACGCCACTACTGCTGATTGGCTCACTCTCTCCTCCTTCCCCATTATGAGTGGACATGCCCCTACTGCTGATTGGCTCACTCTCTCTCCTCCCCATTATGAGTGGACACACCCCCTACTGCTGATTGGCTACTAGAGTGTTTTGGTGCATCGATGGATCCTTCCAATCCACTTTGTTTTTACCTCCTATTTACATAGCCAGTACACAATTTATTTTTCAACTTACACACAGACCAGACATAGAGCAGATATTCACAGAATTGTTTGTTTGGGTGCAGATTTGAATTTTCAACAGTGTTTCTCAGAAATCGCTTACTGCACCTTTAATTTGAAATAAAATGCAAAAATGTATATTTTGTGGTTACATTATCACTATCGAAACTTTAATTTAAACAGTTCAACAAATATATATTGCAGAACTAATAAATAAAACATTGTAGTATACTTTTTAAGACTGTAAAACATTAAGTTTTGACATCCTTTGGGGCTTCCTGCTTTAATTCTATGAATCTCTGCCTCAGTGAAAGAAGATACTTGAAAATACCTTGAAGAAACTTTCAACATGTTCAGTAGGCGCACTGTCCTTCATATACGGATGCGTATACTTCCCCATCATATCATAAATGGACTTCATAATGTCATTCATCTCCTAAAATAGACAGAATAAATGGATCAATACAGTAATGGGTTCACAATGGACAAAATAAAGGTTAAAATAAATCTCAAAATACCTTTTAAAATACATTTAAAACCATGAAGTACCTCTTTAGTGATGTAGCCATCTTTATTGAGATCATACAAACTAAAGGCCCAGCACAGTCTCTCGGTGGCGGTCCCATCGCAGGATGTTGGACAGGCCAACCACAAAGTCCTGCAGCCAGTGAGAAATAAGATAGAAAATATAATATAAACACGTAACATATTTATGATAATAACAGTAAATCATCTATTGATTTGGTATAAATAACAATTAAATATAAAATCATTGCCACTATGGCATAAAATCCATGTAATTGAACTTAATTTGACATAACTATTGTATATTACTATATGGTTTAAATTGAATTCAAATAAGTATATATATATATATATATATATATATATATATATATATATATATATATATATATATATATATATATATATATATGAATAACTGACCTCAAAACTAACTGCTCCATTCTTGCGTCGATCAAAAGCCTCAAACAGGAAATGAGCATAAGCACTAGAATCTTCAAAAGATAGAGCGTGAAACATTAGAATTAATTTGAGAAACAAAGGAGGGATTAATTAAAGAGTTGGAACAAATGAATTCAATTTAATCACCTTCATGCTTTATTCACTCACCTCCTTGAGGGAAAAAGTAAGCGAAGATTAACTTAAAAGTCTCTTCATTTACTGCTCCAGTGGGACATTCCTAAGGCACAATAAAATACTCATAAACATAAATATACTGAAAGAATTGAACTATGATGAGAAGAAGCAGGTGTGCTTGAGCTTTCTGTCATTTTTAGGGTCGCATCTTTTGACACCACGTCCTCGTTTAAATGTCTTTGGTCTTTTGCGCAAGGCAGCATTCACACTTCTTCAAATTTACAGCACTTACAATTAAAGCAATCGTACCAGAATTCACTTTAATCAAACCAAACCTACCATTTTAGCATAACTGGTGAGGAACTTAAAAAGGCATTAAGTTTCTTACACTTTGAAAACTTTCTGTCAGAGGACTTTTAGCTCTGCTCTGGTGAACTTGGTCAGTTCCATCAGTTTATCCACACTATCCGGCCTGTAGCACACCGTAGCAACCTCAAAATCCTCCTCAATGCTGTCTGATGGAAGATGGAAACATTAAACTGCAGAAATAGCACTGAAATTATGTTAGAGAAATTCAAGTGAAACTCGAAAAATTTGAATATTGTGCAAAAGTTCATTTATTTCAGTAATTCAACTTAAAAGGTGAAACTAATATGTTATATAGACTCATTGGGTCTCATTCATGAAACACGAGCAGAACGAATTTGTGTGTAAATCGTGTGCAAAGTGGTTCTGGCGTAAATTTTCGGATTCGTTAAAATGTTCGTATTTCCAAATGTTCTGAAATCTACACCTGCTCCCAGGCAAGCGTAAATGGTGCGCTTAACATCCAAACGTTTTGCTCATTAATAAAGCTGCATTTTAATTCACCTTAATCGGATGCATAATTAAACAACATTTTGAAAAAATATTTTATATAGCCTAGCAAGTAATTACATACGATTTTTCTTTTTACTTCTATTATGAGAGCCAGTAATTTATGGAAGCTTGTTTCCGCCACTGAATAAAAAAAGAAGAAAAAAAATAATTGCGACTTTTTATCACAAAATTGCATGTTATAAAGTCAGAATTGCGAGATATAACTCGCAATTGTGGAAAACAACCTTTTTCCAACTTTTTTTATATCTCGCAATTCTGACTTCATATCTCGCAATTCTGACTTTATATCACGCAATTCTGACTGTATATCTCACAATTCTGACTTTATATCACGCAATTCTGACTGTATATCTCACAATTCTGACTTTATATCACGCAATTCTGACTGTATATCTCACAATTCTGACTTTATATCACGCAATTCTGACTGTATATCTCACAATTCTGACTTTATATCACGCAAATTCTGACTGTATATCTCACAATTCTGACTTTATATCACGCAATTCTGACTTTATATCTTGCAATTCTGACTTTATATCTCACAATTCTGACTTTATATCTCACAATTCTGACTTTATATCTCACAATTTCTGACTTCATATCTCACAATTCCTGACTTTATATCACGCAATTCTGACTGTATATCTCACAATTCTGACTTTATATCACGCAATTCTGACTGTATATCTCACAATTCTGACTTTATATCACGCAATTCTGACTTTATATCTTGCAATTCTGACTTTATATCTCACAATTCTGACTTTAATATCTCACAATTCTTGACTTTATATTTCACAATTCTGACTTTATATCTCACAATTCTGATCTTTATATCACAGCAATTCTGACTTTATATCTCACAATTCTGACTTTATATCTTCACTAATTCTGACTTTTATATCTCGCAATTCTGACTTTATATCTCGCTAAATTCTGACTTTATATCTCGCAAATTCTGAACTTTATATCTCGCAATTCCTGACTTTATATTCGCAATTCTGACTTTATATCTCGCAATTCTGACTTTATATCTCACAATTCTGACTTTATATCTCGCAATTCTGACTTTTATATCTTGCAATTCTGACTTTATATCATCGCAATTCTGACTTTATATCTCACAATTCTGACTTTTATATCTCACAATTCTGACTTTATATCTCGTAATTTCTGACTTTATATTTTCACAATTTCTTGACTTTATATCTCGCAATTCTGACTTTATATCTCGCAATTCTGACTTTATATCACGCAATTCTGACTTTATATCTCACAATTCTGACTTTATATCTTGCAATTCTGACTTTATATTTCGCAAATTTCTGACTTTATATTCACTGCAATTCTGACTTTAT
Source organism: Hybognathus amarus (assembly GCA_030378365.1). Taxonomy (NCBI): domain Eukaryota; kingdom Metazoa; phylum Chordata; class Actinopteri; order Cypriniformes; family Leuciscidae; genus Hybognathus; species Hybognathus amarus. The sequence continues at coordinate 5,021 of JAQIUQ010001523.1, forward strand.
ATTTCACAATTCTGACTTTATATCTCGCAATTCTGACTTTATATCTTGCAATTCTGACTTTATATCACGCAATTCTGACTTTATATCTCACAATTCTGACTTTATATCTTCGCAATTCTGACTTTATATCTCACAATTCTGACTTTATATCTCACAATTCTGACTTTATATCTCGCAATTCTGACTTTATTATCTTCGCAATTCTGACTTTTTATCTTGCAATTCTGACTTTATATTCACGCAATTCTGACTTTATATCTCACAATTCTTGACTTTATATCTCGCAATTCTGACTTTATATCTTGCAATTCTGATCTTTATATCTCGCAATTCTGACTTTATATCTCACAATTTCTGACTTTATATCCACGTAATTTTGACCGTATATCTCTAATTCTGACTTTATATCTCACAATTTGACTTTTATATCTCACAATTCTGACTTTATCCGAATCCTAGACTTTATATCTGAATTTCCCAATTTTACATTTCATATTCTTGCAATTTTATATTATCAGCAATTCTGACTTTATATCTCACAATTTTGAACTTTATATCACTGCAATTCTGACTTCATATTTCACAATTCTGACTTATATCTCACAATTCTGACTTTATATTTTGCAATTCTGACTTTATATTTCACAATTCCTGACTTTATATTGCACAATTTCTGACTTCATATCACGCAATTCTGACTTTATATTTCACAGATTCTTGACTTTATATCACGCAGATTCTGATCTTTATATCTCACAATTTTCTGACTTTATATTCTCACAATTTCTCAACTTTTATATTCATATTTTGCAATTCTGACTTTATATCTCACAATTTTCTGACTTTATATCTCACAATTCTTGACTTTATATCTCACAATTCTGACTTTATATCACACAATTCTGACTTTATATCGCAATTCTTGACTTTATATCTCACAATTCTGACTTTATATCTCACAATTTTCTGACTTTATATCTCTACAATTCTCTGACTTTATAATCTCACAATTCTGACTTTATATACTCGCAATTCTGACTTTATATCTTGTTCAATTCTGACTTTCATATTGGACTTGACAATTCCGACTTTATATCTCACAATTCTGACTTTATATCTCACAATTCTGACTTTATATCTCACAATTCTGACTTTATATCTCGCAATTCTCGACTTTATATCATCGCAATTCTGACTTTATATCTCACAATTCTGACTTTATATCACGCAATTCCTGACTTTATATCTCACAATTCTGACTTTATATCTCACAATTCTGACTTTATATCTCACAATTCTGACTTTATATCTTGCAATTCTGACTTTATATCTTGCAATTCTGACTTTATATCTCACAATTCTGACTTTATATCTCACAATTTCTGACTTTATATCTCGCAATTCTGACTTTATATCACGCAATTTTATATCTCGCAATTCTGACTTTATATCTCACAATTCTGACTTTATATTTCACAATTCTGACTTTATATCTCACAATTTCTGACTTTATATCTTACAATTTCTGACTTCTTATATCACGCAATTCTGACTTTATATCACGCAATTCTGACTTTATATCTCGCAATTCTGACTTTATATCACGCAATTCTGACTTTATATCACGCAATTCTGACTTTATATTACGCAATTCTGACTTTATAAACACGCAATTCTGACTTTATATCACGCAATTCTGACTTTATATCACGCAATTCTGACTTTATATCTCGCAATTCTGAGAAATAAAGTCAGAAATGTGAATAAAAAGTCGCAAATTACCTTTTTTATTTTTCATCCTATGGGGGAAACAAGCTTCCATAAGTAGCAGATCTGGTGATCGACGCGGTCCTTCTCCAGTTTGAATACGATTTTGCCAAAGTAAACTAATTCGTTTTTTTTTTTTACTGTCAAGCTTAATGTCGAACCATTTTCTTCTCACTTCTGGGACTGTTCGATTAACAGATGAAACTCCATTAACTGCATCTGTAATATGCTGCCAACCAAGCTTCCTTTTTTTAGGACCTGATACGCCACTATGTACGCTTAAAAATAAAATGTGGCGTTTTGAATGAACTTCTGATAATTAAACTTCAATTTCTGCATCCGAGAAATCTTTCTTTTCATTCGCAGTCATGTTATTATATGCCTATATATAGATGTCAGTTGAATATAATGGGCGGGACTTATGGTAATTGCGAATGAACGTGCACGCGCATCCCATTTACGACTGGAATTCATTAACACACACATTTCACTATCACATCTGACGTTTATGAAGTATTTGTGAATCAGGAGAAGAGTTTTCGGGAAGGTCTCTTTACGCGCAAATCACTCTCATATTTACGAATGTTTCATTTGAGACCCATTATATGCAAAGTAAGATATTTCAAGTATATATTTCAAATTATACTTTTGATGATTATGGCTTACAACTTATTAAAAACCTTTTCACAATATTCTAATTGATATTCTAATTTGAATTTGGGGTTTTCAGCTGTAAGCCATAATCATCAACATTACAACAAATACAGGCTTGAAATATCTCACTTTGCATGTAACAGTATTCTAATTGTTGGAGTTTCACCTGGACGTCTAATAAGTCAAGGAAAGGAAAGCATCAGACAGTGGGTCACTTGCTTTGCCTGACAGCTGGTCTTGAGTCCACATGACAGCAGGGCAGGAGTTTGAGGAAGCGCTGCTTCATGTTCTTTTTTCTCTGGCCCGAGGGAGGGTTACCTGCAAACACAGGCAACTGCTTAGCTATGCAGACGTGCTTTGTAAATCATTTAAACTGCATTACAAGGACACAAAACTATTCACAAAACGGCAGTCTGTCACAGTCAGTTGGCACAGTTTGCTGCTCTGGCTTTGATTCAAAAATGAATGGATCGCTGAAGCTGAAGAAATGAATTTCACCAAATATGGGCACACACTGTTTCGTTGACCCTTTGAGTGTGCTGGACATGGCATTTCATATCAGTATGCAAATTCCATAGAACTGGGACAAATGTACCAATGACATATTTTAAAGCACAACCACATTAGCGAGAATTCGCTAAATTTCACGGACAAAGTAGGTGCACGGCGAATTCAGAAGCTAAACCAAGCAGTTTTATTTATTGATATATATGGTGAATTCGAGTAACAGTTAAATTGTTTTTAATCCAATGTGAAATTTGCACAGAGAAATTTGTCCCTCATGCTAAATTCTTGTGAATCGTATTGATAAATCGCTTGTTTCCGACACTGAATTAAAAATTTAAATAGGTAATAGTGACTTTTTTTATCACAGAGCTATTATAACTTTTTTTCTTCACAATTCCGAGTTTATATCTCACAATTATGAGGGGAAAAAGTCAAAATTGCAGGCTATAAACTATAAACAATCTTCATTTTTTAGAATTACAACTTTATTTTTCAGAATCTTACAATTCAACCTATTTACTAAATGTGACTGCAACTTAAAGTAGATAAAAGCAATATCACACAAGCAAGAGTGTTGTTTTTCTAATATTCAGACCACAGGATGAGTGTGGGATTACTCTAATAAAACCGTTCAATAATAAAAACTTGTTTTTCTTCCTTTTGCGTTTTGAAATATGTATTTATCTAGCCTGACTTCGTCATACTCATTTTCCTATTGGAAGATGAGTCTGAAACCCTCCATCTGGCTTTGATTATGAGGCGTGTCTTAACCAAACCAGGAAAAAACAACAACTCTGCACTCAATTGGATAGTCGGTAAACCTACAACCAATCAGAGCAACGCAGTAAGTCAGCTACTTTGCATACAGTTGTCAACTACAGAACGTAGCCTAACTTTACTTATTTTAGAAGTTAAATAACGAGTGTTGCTTCTTTTCACTTACTCCTTCATGAGTGCGACCAAAGGAGAAACCACAACGACCACAGGCTTTTCATTACGTCCCAACTTCTTAGCGACCGTCAGAGCCAGCTGATAAGTTACACTTTTCCCGAATCATGTGGGAAGGACGGCAAAAATATATTTCCGATCGGACAAATGCCTCTGATTGCAGTTTTCTGTTTGTCTATTAAAATTAATGCGCTGCTCGATTTATTTCTACAACAGACGCGACAGCAGATATCTGGACATCTCAATTCTCCAGCTGCAGTCATCTCTGAGAGAAGACAGTTCAGCGCTTCTTTGATAACGTGATGATTACGTCCCTTCAGATCACCTGTCCATCATCGTATAAAGCCCGCCCTGGCAATTTGATTGGACTGATGATTTCTGAATTACTCCTCAATGGATCGAGTCCAGACCAATCTTTCCGTCCAAAAAAATATTGTGGGCGGAGTTCGGGCTGGCATCCAGGCTAGTATTTATCATCTTTCCAGTAACTCTGCTTGGAGTAGGAGGTCCGTCTACTGGAGAACCATACCCGGGATTTGAATAATCCGCCATTCTTGACTCGCTATCTGCGACTGCTCACATTGTGTCTTTCTTTACATCAGTGAGCACGCCTTTCAGTGGACGGTCCAAGGGAAGATTTTGTGGAGTGGGTGTTGGTATACTCTAAAAAATGCTGGATTGTTTCAACCCAAATTTGGGTAAAATATGGACAAACCCAAATGTTGGGTGAAAGTGAAAGCTGAAGTTGGTTTAACATGTTTAACCCAACATTTGGGTTTGTCCATATTTTACCCAAATTTGGGTTAAAACAACCCAGCATTGTTTAGAGTGTATGTAGTGGATTGCCGTTTATCATCAACCTGGCTGAAGAGACACTACAGCCCTGCTTCTCACCCAGAGCCATCACCCTGTAGACAGAGAGGATGCCGAGTCCAGAGCAGATAGAGAACTTGAGCAAGCAATGATGGATGAGCCAGTCATCGCCCTAGAGCCTCAAATGTCTCCCGGCTGCAGATGGGAATGCCTTGGTATCCCCTGGAAGAGCTGGAGGAAGTGTCTAGGGTAAGGGAACTCTGGGCATCTCTGCTTAGACTGCTGCCCCCACGACCCGGGCCCAGATAAGCTGAAGAAGATGGTATGGTATGTTTTGGGAATGTTAATGTTCCCAGAACAGACATCCTGATGTTCTCAGTGGTTAGCAAGGAATAGAACAATCTTCACATAGAACATTCCCTGTAGGTTTTAAGATCATTTTCCCCTAGTGTAACCCCTTACACCCGGGTCCAACTCGACCTGCTCCGAGCGGCCCTCGAACCCGGGTCTCCGACATGAGAGTCTGGCGCTCTAACAAGGAGGCTAAAGACTGCAGCCTCTAGCGTCTGTCGCTAGAGCGCCTATTGAGATCAGGGGAGTGAGGTTTACTTGCACAGCAACTACTAGCTCACCTCCATTACACTCACCCCCTGAAACCTCACTCTCATCCGGGTCACGGCAACAATGTAACCCCTTACACCCGGGTCCAATAGCGTTCGCAGTATGTTCCCAGAACATTCTTATTTGGTTTCCAATTCACCTTTGGCTAAGCCACGCCCTAGAATGTAGATTGACCAATCACAGCGCAGCCAGGAACGAGCTCCCACAGAGGTCCGACACTTTTTCACAGCGCTCCATTGACTTTCAACACAGGCATCTCATATTTTTGGTCTCGGCAGGCTATTACTATCGTAGTTTTATCAAAAATATGGTTAAACGTTGTTCCTAGGGCATTTGTAACACAGACACGTGTTTCCCAGAGAGGTTGAAGGGGGTGTCCGTTTTTTTTTCCTTCCCAAAACCGAAGTCAAATCCTGATAAGTGTCGTCTTTGGATTAAACTGTGTGGACGTCCTCAGTTAGCTAAACCACTCAGAGAGTCGACAAGCACATCTTTTTTGCTTCTAACCTTACTATGAAGTTATACTTAGTTTAGACCGTTTTATAATGTTTTAGGTTATGATTTCGGTCTCTCATACCGGTTGTTGATACGCTAGCACACGCTGCTAATAAATACAACGTTATACTCGTAGTAGTCCGTTTGCTTTGTAATAACAATTATAGAAGTGAATAGAGACCTACCCAGCTTTGCATGAACAGTGTTGCTCCCTATGGTAATTATGGTACATTTATGACATGATTGAATGAATCACTTATAAACACAGTAATTTTTTGGCACCTATTGATGTAACCTGCAAAAAATGGTCTAAAGATTCCTAGACTAGTAGCACCAATAGCTTGTCTGGAATGCCCAAACACAGACAGTTAATAAAGTATCAAAGTGGACCATTGGAACAACCCACATTCACTAAAACCAATGCTAATGAGTCATGAATACAACATCAAACTAAAAGCTAAAAAAATAAGACCTGAAATCAGTTTCCATTGAATGTATTTGTTGTTGTTGGCACTGAGCTTTATGCACATTTCTAATCATCAACAGAGTTCATGTCCCTTCATTTTGGTGAATCATTTCAAGCACCTGGTTCTCCAGAGCTTATTTACACTGGGATGAAAAACAAACAAAACCAGCGCTCACGCTGAACACACAGCGCATGCGCATGCATGAGCATCAACACACTGAACTATGCTTTAGTGTGCCTATTCTCTAGCCTGACTTCGTCATACTCATGTTGTAGTCAGAATGTGAGTCTGATTCTGCTCCATAGGGATTTGATTATGAGGCGTGTCTTAATCGAACCAGGAAAAAAAACTTCTGCACTCAATTGGATAGACCTACAACCAATCAGAGTAACGCAGTCAAGTGACGCAGTTATGTTGAGCGACTCACAGTTGTCAACAGAAATGAACTGCACGCACTCTGGAAAAAGTATTTAAAAATCTAAATTCTCCAGCTGTATGTCTGTAAACCAGGATCAAACCAAGCGCTCTTTGATAACGCTGATGATTACATAACTGCAGAATCATCTGTCCATCATCGTATAACGCCAGCCCTGGCAATTTGATTGGCCCGAACCATTTCTGAACTAATCATAATTACTCCTCAATGGATTCGAGTCCAGAGTCCAAAAAAAATATTGAGGGCGCGGTTCGGGCTGGCATCCAGGCTACCTATTTCCTATTATTATTATGCATAACAATAATGTCTAAACAACAGATGAATATGATATATCTATGTACAAAATGTAATCTTAACACATACATGCCCACCCAGAGTATTTTTTCCTATTTTTTTTTGTAAATTTGAATTCGACAGCTATCGATTATTAATCATGACTTTCGTGTATGTGTGATTTCAGTTGCTCCTACATTATCTCGTAGATTTAGAGTAAATTTGAGAATCGAAAGTAACTTTCGTACAAAAATTAAAAAACGTACAATCGTACAAATTTACGTACAATACATAAAAAAAACGTTCGATTTTTTTAATGTATGTGTGATTTTAGATTGCTCCAACATTTTCATAAATTCAAAGTAAATGTTTGAATGAAAGTTATCGATATCCTTTCGAATGGGAATTCGCACTGTAATACGACATCAACTTCTTAGTCTTCAGGAGCCATTTGTTTACACGTCGAAGTTGATTTACTACTAAACTCCCCTCTACGTGTGTCAGGAAGTGTGTGCCTCTTAGTCAAACGACTTGTGAGTCATTTTACTAGGTTGATGAGTACGCGAGTTCGAGTCTCGTTCCTGCCAGTGACGGGCTGAATGTGTCCAGTGTGAATGTGTGTGTTCATGCAGAACACTTCTCTAATCTGTTATCACGGAGTTTGTGTTTTTAGTTTTCTTCTATTATTTTTATTATTATCTTCACTTTTAATGTAGGGTATAGCTCTTTTGCACATAGCGTATATATAGATATAAATTCAGGGCTGTCAACAGTTAATCGCGGATTAATCGCATCCAAAATAAAAGTTTGTGTTTACATAATATATGTGGGTGCACTGTGTATAATTATTTCTATATATATAAATGCACACACATACTTGTATATATTTAGGTATGTATATACTGTATATAGATTTTTATATAATATATATTATATATAAATATAAATATTTTATATATAAATAATATTTTTTTCTTAAATATACATGCATATGTGTGTATTTATACATATACAAAATAATTATACACAGTGCACCCACATATATAATGTAAACACAAACTTTTATTTTAGATGCGATTAATCGCGGATGAAGTCGATTTGAGAGCCCTACTGTAAAATTTTTCATATAGCGTTCAGTTGGCACGTTTGTTTGAAGGGCAGCATTGGGGCAGGATGTGGAATAGTGTGGTTTGTCAATAATAAAAGAAAAGAAAATCTCGCTTTTTTATCCGATTAATCGAAGAAATAATCGGACAACTCCTCGAATTACCAAAATAATCGTCGGTTGCAGCCCTACTTTCACCAGAGGTTATTGCACACACACTTACATCAGGGCCCTGAGGGACCAGACCAATGATGTTTATGGCAGAATTTACAGCTGGATTTGTTCAGCGAACCGTTCTGCGCTGTACAGTTGTGTTCTGGACTCAGCGTGGAATTGTTACACTGGAGAAATGGTAAGTGGCCTTTTTTAATTGCTATTCACATACACAATATATTTAAAGCCAATTTGCCCTGTGTTAGCAGAGAACAGGAACAGAACCAGCCAAACTTCTACATGATATAAACTGACCAATATCATAGAAATGTTAGATCACAGTGAAACTAACAGAATGGGAGGGTTTCAGGTGTCTAGGGTTTTCTTTGAATAGGGAGCTTCCTGTCAGCTCTCGAGGGCAGCGTGACGTGTAGTTGTAGAGGGAAGTTTTGAGCACCCATACATTCAGCTGTCCTTCTGACTGGCATCTGACCAACACAGTTCGATGTTGAACATTCATATTGCATATCTACGAACAAAATGAAATAATGAATCACTTGGCTTAGCCTATAACAGATAGCTATGGAGAAAGTGAATGTGTCTTATCAACTTAACTTATTACCTGTCTGTCTGAAAATCTGTCTATCTGTTTGTCCATCCATCTGTCCATGCAATTTTTATGACCCGTTATTGAGACACTATACTGTGAATATTATTGACATTAGATTAACTTCAGGCAACGGTACAGCTGTGACACTGACAAAGAAGTGGTCTGACTAAACTTGAATATACTTAATCAATTATTTAAGCGATATTATAAAGCCATGTTATGACAAGATATGAGATATGACGCATGAAGCATGAAATTGGTCGAGTGATTTATTTATTGGTCGAGGTATATTTATTTGCTGGGGGATTCTGTAGAGCTAGTTGCACTGTAAAAATTAATACGCTTTATCAGATTACAAGCAATATCATTAGTTAAATTTAACAAAATTAATAAAATTAATTCCTTAAAAATTAGCCATTTAAAATGAGTAAAACTTACAACAACAATAAAAAAACCCATACAGTAAATTAAAGTCACCATTATGGTGATCAGTGTTTAAAATGACGGTTTTCTCCTTCAGTGATTCTGCTTGTTAACATCAGGTGTCTTCAATGTTGGCAATATAAAATAAATAGTTCGTAATTAATCTTTGACATCTGTCTGTTAGTGAGATATTTTTGTTAAATTTATTTGGTGTAAACTTTACTCATTTTAAACGGTTAACTTTTAAGGAATAATTTGATTAATTATTCTGATTAATTATAGAATAATTATTACTCAATTCTAATATGTTCAATTTAATTAATAATATTGCACAGTTCTATTGATTAGATAAAGCATATTCACTTTTACAGTGTGGTTGACTGCTAAATTGGTTGAATAAGTTGGTATGTTAGTTTGGTTGTTAATTTAGTGATTTTACTGTAAATTAACAAATTGAAACTGTTGCAGATTACACAGAAAATTAGCTAGTTGTAAAGTATACTAATTTGTTTGGGAAGTTATCAAACTGGTTAGCAGTTTAGTTAGCATGATGTGTGTGAATAGTTTTATTGCACTGCAGTGTTGCAAATACTGAGATCATAAAAACAACATACATTAATTATCATCTAATATCAAATAATTCATGCTTTTATAGCTTGAGATGGAGTTTAGCATGTCACAGAATGTCGACTACCCAGATATTGCAGAAAGTGTATGCAGTCTCTTTAAATATGAAACACAAAACGTGACTAATTTAACAGTTAAGTTAACCCCTTTTTTACTTACCACCTAAATTTACTTCACTATATTACTATTAAATCCTAATCTAGTCATGACAAACTATATACTATCGTTGGAAAGGTCTAAGACTCCTCAATAGATATTTTAGCTCAGTTTTTTTTCTTACAAATTATGAATGAACAGTAATATATGAATTTATGACAAGAGTGCGGCTCAAAAAATCTACGTCACAAGCCAGGAGTTTCTGACCTTTGTCACAAAAAGTCGACGCACACACTTTTAATAGTTGAAACTTTGGTTTTTAGTGCTAAAAGTTCATAATAGAGCCAGACCGATATATCGGGCAGACCGATATTATCGGCCGATATTAGGCATTTTCCAATTATCGGTATCGGCAGTTATAATGGCCGATAAATGAATATTTCAAAAATAAAACAAAAATGGATGAAAACACGCTGAACCATGTCATGAGTGTTGGAGTTGTATAGTTTGTCCACCAGAGGGCACCCTACACAGTCCCTGTTTGCAACACTCGTTGAGTTATTTCATGAGACATACATTGCTTGAATAACAATTAAAAGATTAAAGTGTAACTAAACCCCTGGTCAAAGCCTGACTCCACCCACTGGCAAAATTTGAAAAATGCTAAAAAAGTGGGCAGACCCCAGCGGAGAGAGAGGGGACGAGCCAAGGGCGGGGCTGAGCGGGAGCGTGCACATGAGACCCGCAGTGACGGATTAATTGACAGCTGTAGTGGTGGGAAGTTCGGATCATGTTACTGACTCGGATCTTTGAGTCTCGTTCAGCACAATGAACGAATCTTTTATCGAATCATTTCGTTCATTTCATCATTATATAATTAAAATGTCATGTTAAATATTCCAAAACATCTAGTAGGCTACTTACGAAAATCTTGATTACATTTACCGGATGGTCGAGTTTGTCTTGGTGTAACTTCCTTCCGGAATTGACGCGGATCACTCGCGGCTCGCGGAAAAAATAGACTAGACGCCGAAACTGGCGCTTCACGGCGCGGGCCGGCTGCGCCTCGCCGCGGCGCTCCGCGTCTGGTGTGAACGACACCATAACATGGGCGCCGAAGGAAGCGGCCGTGCCGATATAGCACAGCAGTACTGGAAAGAATAAAGATTAGTTCATCTCTCCGAGTTCGGCCGGGACCGAGTCTTTCGTTCTTCCTGTCAGTCCCATATAGTCTATGCTGTCAGCACCGGAAAGAGAAATGATTAGTCCATCTTTTGAGTTCGTGTTCTCATGATGCTACCCTGATCGTTTTCAATACTCATAAATCCAACTCCTGACTCGCTAGAGTAGTTTTGACGGAACCAGATGCTTTTATACCAGGGGCTGCCAAGGGCGTGGTGAGCTCGCACCAAGGGCGTGACAGAGTAGTGTCAGAGAGTTCGCTATCGTCAGAGAGTACCCCTGCTGCAGGAGCTTTCCGTTTAACCTGAAGAGGGCAGCACTCAGACGTTTTTACACCATATATTTGAAAATTAAAAGACTTTATTGCCAACTGTCAAAAAATGTACTCGAATCAATGAACAGCATTTATGAAGCTCCATCTAACAGATCATTAACTAAAAAAAGTTGGTTAAGTGTTTAGTTACTCT
>JAQIUQ010001525.1:0-105000 GCA_030378365.1 Hybognathus amarus
TTTGTTGCACTGCTCCGCAACTTGCACACCTAGGTCTTCTGTCAGGTCTTATCCAAAGGAGTGATTGTCCTCCATGGATTTCAGACGGTTAAAGCAAAGGCTGTTGATGCTGTCACAAGCGGCTCCGTGACGTTCCAGTTGTCTGTCAGCGTCGACATGGCTCCAGCAGTGCAGATTCTGCTCTACAGCGTTCTTCCCAGTGAGACTGTAGTTGCTGCTAGTGTGCCGTTGGACACCGATATGTGTTTCCAGAACCAGGTACTGTATGATGTGGCTATTTTTCAATTTGGGAATGTTGGTGTGTCCTACAGCGTGTTGGTCCTTGTTCCAGGTATCTCTGCAGTTTTCTCCAGCTACAGCTGTTCCTGCTGAGGGAAACGTTCTGATGGTTTCTGCTCAAGAAGGATCTCTGTGTAGCCTCAGTGCTGTAGATCTGAGCGTCTGGATCAGGAGCCAGGAAGACGTCTGAGTGCTGAGAGGATTTCTGTGTGCCTTAATCAGGTTTTTTGTTTGGGCTTTTAAACTGAATATTTCAGTGTGTGGCACTTCTGATTAGAATGCCACTTCAGTTTACCCCAGTGTCTGAAGTACAAGGGCCTAAATTTTTATAGCAACTTCAGTGTTGGTATGTCTGTTAGTTTGATTCTTGCTCTAGAAATTGGTACATGACTTAAAGATAAAATGTAGTCTTTTGTTGTATTGGTCTATACTAGCTTTTGTTACTGAATGTGGTCTTTTAATATGACGATCAAAAGTCAGTGCGTGCGGTGCGTCCGTACAATCCAGTGCATGCGTGCGTCCATATGTCAGACACTAAGACCTCAGGCGCCGCAGAATGGAGTAGCCATGGAGTGAAGAGTCCCAACACAAGTCTCCCAAGTTTTTGAGGTGGAAAAAATATGGTAAGTTGTGTAAGAGAAGTTCATTGACAGATTTGAGGCGTTAATCTAAAGCGCTTTGTTTCTGGTTTAGTTTTGCCCAAGTTTGACGTGACCGGAAACGCACCGCAGACCTACAGCGTTGCAGTTATGGGACTGAAAGTTGAGTCTTGTGCCAAGTAAGTGATGATTTATTTTCTTGTCTTGTGGTAGGTCAGTTTTTTTTGTCCTTTTGCCTGTGCTTGACTTGTGTCTTTGTTCTCCTACCAGATGAATGCCATGGGCTGTGCCTCTCTTACTGTTGATATGTCAGTGTTTTTCAACACCAAATTTTAAGACCAAATGCAAGACACATTTCTTGTAAATGTGAATGTTACTGAGGAGGGAACAGGTGAGCTATTGGCTGATTTGAACCATATACTCTATCATCTTTACAAGACATGCACTTTAAGCCACAAAGTTGATATTCTTCTGTTTCTGTTTGTTTGGACTTTCTCTCACAGATGTAATGGTGTCAAAATCTGCAATGGTGTCCTTTACAAACATAGTGGTATATCTCTTGGAGGGTAGCAACTGGTCCAACAAACTGCTGTTGAATCTAACCACAAACAAGAATGGACTGGCTGCGTTCTCCCGCGGCCAATGCCCCGTACTCGGACTTCTCCAAGGCGATTTTGCAGATCAGAGAGTTCTCTCCTCAAGTCCATATACAGCAGCCACTGAGGGCAGGCCAGTTCAGCCTAGAGATCAAGACGATTCTCCTCAGCCCATGAGGGCCCTGCCTGTAGATTCACGAGGTGACCTTCTGCATTCTCATTCTGTCAGTGACAAGAGATTGATTATCTCATTGACAACCTAGGAGACCTGAGACTACCAGGCTCGGCAACTTGGTTAACTTCAAGTCACCCTTTCTCTTCTTATGAACCAACTCAATCCCAACACAAGCTAGCCCATCAAGAAGATGCTACATATCCTCAACCTGGTATTAGGCACATAGATGGACCATGTGGTTACTACAACACAGACCACAGAGGCCATAACTATTTGTCCACTGACCAAAGAGATCGCAACCAATATCCCGCAGCTGTTCAGTTTATGCCTAAGGACCACAATCAAGAGACCGCAGCGTATGGGACTTATAAAGATCATAGTCTGAACTGCAAACCCGTCCGCTAATTCCCTTCCACTGAACCATATGGTTATCAGCAACCTTATCATGGGATTCCAGCTACAAGTCCAGTCTATCAAGATGAGAGACTTACTCCAAGGGATACATTAGCTCACCATGCACATGAGAGACATGCAAATGAGAGACACTCAGACAGCTATGGTCAATCAGCTCCTAATCCTGCAGACAAATCAAGCTTCTTGACCCCACGACAGTATGCAGATTACGCTTGAGACATATCATTACCACCCAATGCGCCCTCCTTCTCTTCCATATCCTCATGTAGAGCCCACCTACAGAGGTCCTATTCCCACCATTCCTCATTTTTGCAGTGAAGATCCCAGAGAGTTTGCACGACTCAAAATTGCACTGGAGAATTTGCTACCTGCCAAGACTACAGAACGTTTCAAGTACCAAATACTCATTGATCATCTGAAACAGGAGAATGCCTTGCTCATTGCAGACTTGTACGTCAACAGCAGGTACCCATACACAAACACCATGAGGTCTCGGACTGCACTTTATAGCTCAACCACATCAACTTGCACTACAAAGAATTGCAGAATTGATGGATGGCCCAAAAATCAGGAGTGGTGACCGTAAATCTTTTAGAATGTTTGCCCTCAAAGTGCGTGCATTAGTTGAAATGCTGGACCAACTTGGAGCTAAAGGATGGACAGAGCTCAAATGTGGGTCACGTGTTTCACGTCTCCTTGCCAAATTGCTTCTTGATCTTAAAGCAAACTTCAGAGGGTTTGTTATCCCCATTCAGAAGCCAGTTCCAACACTGATGGAACTCAGCGATTGGCTAGAATATGAGCTCAGAATACAAGGGGATGAGTCACAGTACTTTAGTAATGTAAGCAGAGTCTACTCTCAGCCACAGATAGAACAGCAAAGGAATTGCAAGCCGGTTCAACGATTTGCTACTGTCTTGCATGGTGGTGAACGGAGTAAACCAGCAAGTGCTTGACTGTAAAGCAGTCAAGAAGGAGAAACCGACAAAGTACTGCCCCTTCTGCAACACTGTGCAGCATTACTTCAATCAGTGTGCTAATTTCAACCTGCTGAATCAAGATCAAGTGGAGTCTTGGCTGAAGTCAAATCAGTAGTGCTTTAGGTGTGGCTGTGATCACTAGATCTCACAACGTAATCTTAAAGCCAAATGTGAAGAGACGTTTAGAAATATTGCATGACTTCAATGCCAAAGGTAAACATGAAACACAAGCTTCAGCAAAAAAACAGTTGTCTTGTGAACTCAGAAGTAGAGACTTTGTATATGGACAGACCAACTACAGGCAGCAAAGATCTTTTGAAGGTCAGCCAAGTGATCTTGAGAAATGGAGAGAAGGAACTTAACACATACGCTATATTGGATGACTGATCAGAGAGGACAATGTTACTGTATGAAGCAGCACAGCAACTTGATCTTCAAGGACTTCCTGAAGATATAGCCCTCCGTACTGTGAGACAAGACATACGGGTTGTTCATGGGGCGGCTGTTTCATTCTCGGTAGCTTCTGCATTTAAGCCAAACAAATCCTTCACCATTGAAAGAGCTTTTACAGCCGAAGAACTGAGCCTCACAAAGCACACTTACCCTGTTACTTCAGTTGCTGCAGAAGAAATACAGATAGCTACAAGGTCTGCACATTCCCTCATTGCAGCAGGCTCAACCACTCTTACTCTTTGGCTCAGATTATCCACATTTAATCACAGCTACAGAGCCAGTACGTCTCAGACCTCCTGGCGGTCCTGCCGCTGTGAAAACCAGACTCGGGTGGACTCTGCAGGGCCCCTCAAAATTCCTTGCCAGTCATCTCTTACCACAACAGTGTCTATTAACCTCCACTTTGTCAGCAGAAGCCGAACTGTTCAACAATGTACAGAAATTGTGACAAATGGACACACTTCCATATAGGAGTGAGACACAGAAGGCAAGACACGGAAGCGGTGCAAATTCTTGAGGAGAAAACCATCAGGGTGGCAGTCGGAGACATTCAAATGTATGCAACACCTCTCCTCTTGAAAAGAAATCTTCTACCTTTGCAATCAGCTAAAGAAGCAGTTACAGCCCATTTAAGAAGCACAGAAAACCCCTTTTGCAGAACACAGATCTTGCTTCAGAGTATGTTAAAGAAGTGCAGAAACTTGAAAAGGCAGGCTACATCTCAAAGCTGACACCAGAGGAGACCGATAAAAGCCGATGGAATCAATGTCCACAATTCTTAACTCGGTCAGTTAGTGGTTGGCCCAAACAGCCTTATGATTATTTAAGCGATGACATCCAAGAACACGCAGTTATACTTTCTGTGGAGCGCTATCCTTCCAGTCAAACTGATATCCCAGATATCTCTTGATACAATTCACTTCAAGATCTGAATAAGGCTACTGCTATTTCCCTTCATGGGGCGGCAGATGAAAGTGAACTCTCAGCTGATGACTATACTCAAGCTGAACAGGAACTTCTGAGATGTGCTCAAGTTGAAAGCTTCCCAGAAGAAATAGCCCAACTCTAGTTAGGTAAACCTGTATCTCACTCTAGTCGTCTTCTAACTCTAGCCCCAGAGTATGATCACAAAGCCAAATTAGTCAGAGTAGGTGGATGCCTCTGCAGATGTAAGCACTTGGACTCAGACACTCTACACCCTATTGTCTTAGATCCTGCTCACCCTCTTGTAAAGCTTCTGATTCAACATCACGACAACCTCCTGTTACATCCAGGACCTGAGCGCATGTTCGCAGTAAAAAGACACCAGCACAGCTGCTTTGAATGTAAGAAATGGTGAGGGAAGCCAGAAATTCCTATGATGGCGGATCCCTCAGTCTAACCTTTGGTTGTTTCGTCCAGCTTTCTTATCAATGGGCATTGGCTGTTTTGGCCCCTTCCAGGTTAAGTTTGGACGCAGTTGTTTATCCGGAATTGGAAATGCTCAGTCGTAGGAGATGGCGCCATAGCCAGATTCTAATTTTTAAGCCAGAAAATTTCTGGAAATGTTTCATACGGCAATGCCACAAAAAAATCTAAAACATTTCATTAACATGTTTAATAAATGACAAGACAAATATGCTTAGGTCTTTGAGTTTTATTTTAATTATTCATTGTAAAGAAAAGCCAGTGATCAAGTCATCTTTTGCCTGCAAATAATTTATATTGTACTCTGTGTGAAATAATATATTAGCACTTACTCTGAAGTTCTTATGAAGCAACTGTATCTCTAGTGCCAGTTTTTTTTTTTTTTTTATTGTTGTTTTTTTTTAGGTATTCAAGTGTAAATTAAGTAAAGCTATTTATGCACTTGAAGATGTCCTGTGCATTGGGGAAAAATGGGCATTACAAAGTGTTGTACTGTCTTCCCTTTTGATGTAACATTAGAAAAAGACTCACTGCACATGCTTCAGCCACTTGCTTGGGAACACATAAAAGTGTTAGTGTATTGAAGTGATATAATGAAGTACACTGGGGGGAAATGTGATCAATAACTCATGGCAACATATTTTTTTTACATTAACTATGTAGTTTCACAGTCACACATAGACTTTCACAAGTCAAAGCAATTCATTACTTCTCAAGGTTTAACAGCTGGTATGACTGGACAGCCATTTGGATTATAGGCCTACTTAATTTAATGCAGCAACAAATTATTTTATAGTGTACTAGGATCATTTAAAGTTCATTTACCAGCAGTGAAGGTGCTGTGTGTGTGTGTGTGTGTGCGTGTGTGTGCGTAGGAAGTGCTGAACGCAAGGATGCCTTCCACAAGGTTCACATTTAACCCAAGGGCCAGCTCTTCTGCCTGGGTAATGTGTAGGACCACCGCCTGTTTGTTTTTCTTTTTTTTTTCTCAGCCTTTTTCTTGCCTTTTTTCCATATATACAAATGATGTTAATTGTTGAATATTAAGTGTTTTAAATAAAGTTTTGTAAACATCTCTCTCCTCTGGTATGCAATCTAAACTCGCGCGTGTTGTGTAACCATAACCATAGTAACTTTGATCTGCTTGAATATTTTAATCGTCTTTAATACATGATTCCGAAGTATAGATTAAAATACCTGTTTTTTTAAAATAAATACTAAATTATTAAAATGTAATAATAATTATAAATCTTTTTTTTTTTGGATCCAGGGCTATAAAAAAAACTCCTGGGGCTGAAGCCCAGAATGCCCATGTCTAACGACGCGCCTGATACACAGTTTATAAATACAGCTATAAATGCTTTCTTCTTGATTTAAAAGCATATTTATAATTTGTTTAATAATTGTATTTTCATCCTTTAATGATCAATTTATCATTTCTACATGAAGAATTGCATTTTTTATAAACCGGTTATTTAGTGGTTCTTATTTACTAAGATTACTTAGAACATGTTAGTAAATGATTAATAAACTATTTAAATGTACATTCATACATCTTATTATTCAGACATATAATGATGGTTACAGAGTGTGTTAATAAATGCTTTATTAACATGTATTTATGCTGTAATTCAGGGTTAATTTGGGTAGTTATAAAGCATTTAGAAGTGGTCAGTTAAGTGTGTTTGTGAGCTCATTCGTAAGTGAGACTATCATGCCTTGTTTGTATCACTGTGTTGTGTTTGTTACATTTTACTGTTTAGAAGATTGATGTGCTTTTAAATCTCCTTTATAAATGCTTATGAATAATTCTAATTTTAGATGAGCTCACAAAATCAGTCAACTGACCACTACCTGTATTTACTACATTTACTTAAACTAAGTGATCTTATGAATGACTGACAAGTCTTAAATAACTGGTTTGACTTCATTTAGAAATGATTAGGCCTAATTGATCATTAACAAAAATACAATTATTAAATGCATTATAGATAAGCATTTATAGCTGTATTTATAAACTGCTTATTAATGACTATTAATGCTTTATAAATGATGAATTAACTGTTTACAAATGCTTAACAAATGGTTTATAGCATGCAGTTATTATAAAGTGTTACCGGCAATTATTCTGTTAATTTTTTGAAATTTCTATTCATTAAAGAATCCCAAAAAGGCTTTCAGGGTTCAAGGTTTCCACAAACATCTTAAGCAGCACAACTGTTTTCAATAGTGAAAATAATAAATGTTTCTTGAGCAGCAAATCAGCATGTAAGAATGATTTCTGAAGGATCATGTGACACTGAAGACTGGAGTGATGATGCTGAAAATTCAGCTTTGCCATCACTGGAATAAATAGCAATTTAGCAATAGTATCAACGGTTCAGGCTGGTGGTGGTGGTGTCATGGTGTAGGGAATATTTTTCTTGGCACTCTTTGGGCCCCTTTGTACCAATTGAGCATCGTTGCAACGCCACAGCCTACCTGAGTATTGTTGCTGACCATGTCCATCCCTTTATGACCACAATGTACCCAACTTCTGATGGCTACTTTCAGCAGGATAATGCGCCATGTCATAAAGCTGGAATCATCTCAGACTGGTTTCTTGAACATGACAATGAGTTCGCTGTACTCAAATGGCCTCCACAGTCACCAGATCTCAATCCAATCAGAGCATCTTTGGGATGTGGTGGAACGGGAAGATCGGCATCATGGATGTGCAGCCGACAAATCTGCGGCAACTGTGTGATCCCATCATGTCAATATGGACCAAACTCCCTGAGGAATGCTTCCAGCACCTTGTTGAATCTATGCCACGAAGAATTGAGGCAGTTCTGAAGGCAAAAGGGGGTCCAACCCGTTACTAGCATGGGGTACCTAATAAAGTGGCCGGTGAGTATATATACAGTAATATTTTAAATTCAAATAATATTTCACTGTTTTTAATGTATTTTTGATTAAACAAATGCAGCCATAAGAGACTTCTTTCAAAAAGGCTAAGTATACATGTATAAAGAAAACAACCATGTTAGCGTTTATCAATCTTAAAGCCAATTGAATTTAACTGCATGGACAAAAAGCACTCTTTAACAGAATGTTACCTCTAAAGACACTTTGGTGGGTGGGGTTTCATTTTTGAAACCATTGGTCATTCATACTCGGCCTGCCTAGTTGCACAAATCTTTCTACATCTGAGAAGGCAATTTACTTTGAGACAAATATAGGTTGTTAGACTGTTTCCCTCCAATTCATGTCCGACAGTTGTTTGTACAATTCCAAATGAAAAAGTTTATTCCCATTGCAAACATTCTCCCACCTTATCATCATAATTGCCTGAGGAACAGGGTGACCTCAGGATGTTCTTGGCTGGCTTCACAAAGTATTACTGTACACGTGAAGAGACTGTGTTCTATAAACAACTCTTTAGAAAAGCTCTTTTTTCCCATTAATGTTTTACCAGTGCCTTCAACAGTAACGGACCTCATTCTCTCCAGCCATCGTGGACATAAAGAGGAGCCACATGAGGTCATGAGTGAGTGAGTCGTTCCGTAAATACATTCTAGCCAAATGAGCCTTGGACACTGCAGTAGACATAATTATAACAAATTACTTTATGCAGACTCACAAGTTCAATTCCCTTTCACAGTAGAAAGTATCCACATGCTTTGTTAGTGTAGGCAAAGGGATTGGTTCAGTTACAAGGTGAGAAACAACTTTTAGTTGTCTTTGACCACAGTTTATTTCACCATCTGTGAATCACTGCAAACTTGTCCTAAAAATGGACAGTACACATCATCACAGATTGTAAATTGTATCTAAACATAAGTTCAGAGCAGATGTTGCTATATATTCTGGTTAAACATAACATATGATTTATCTCTTACATGTTTCTGTTCTACTTTATTACTTCTCTCATTGAAGCTGGCAGTAGGTCTGTAAGAACTAACTGAAACAAAACAAAACAAATGATAACACATTACAAGGTTCCATTTAGTTAATGCATCCAACAACAATGCAAAATAACTGCTAAATCTTTGTTTATTAATCTAATAGTTAATAACGGTCATCACACAACTTTTGATTTTGATTAGCCTACGTATTAGAAATGTTGAAACAAATGAACTAAAATGACTAAATAGGCTATTTTGTAAGTTCATCGTAGTAGTTCATGTTAACAAATAGAAATGTATTGAAAAGCGTTAGCAGTAAAATAAAGTGTTCATAAATGTAACCACAAATATACTTTGTGTAAACTAGTTTGAACTTATTATGTCTAAAGAAGGTAATCAGATGTGCAGTGTGGTCTTAAACTTAAACCTCAAGTTAAGTTTATATGTTCAAATTACAAGTGTAAACTAGCTAATTACAAATTTGCGATACTTATATTTTGTTTGCAAATTAAGTGAAGCAACAATGAACAAGCATTAAACAGGTTATTATAGCCTACTCATAAACTCTGGAGGGAGTTACTTAACAGATGTGATGGTGTCAGGTCTATTTATTTGACCCTGATAAGACACTACACATATGGCAAAGAACAACCTGATCAGCTTACACTCCTTTATTATTTATGATCTGGTTGGACAAACCCAAGCAGCACCTCTTCAATCTCATTTAGCGATTTTTCCACAGCCAGTACCAAGTCAAATTCAGACCACTGTGAATGAACATATGAAGAAACGAAATGCTTAAGCTGAGGTGAACTACAGTCATGTTTGCGGCAGCAACTAAGAACTTTGTGAAGCAGGTCGGAAACACTGGACGGCTGGTCCCTGTGCCCAGTCTAAGTGAAGCGGACCGATATCAACCCCTAAGCCTGGTGACGAGGAAGAGGAGACGACATTTCTGGAAGAAGACCAAATATGCCACAACTCCCTTCTCCCTGAAAGACATACTCGTGGGAGAGAAAGAGATCACAGCAGGTGAGGAAGAAATATTTCATAATTTGAAAATAACTTGAGTTATTTGAGTAGACTAGATGAGTAGACTAGGCCTTTATGAACACACAGTTGGTAATCGCATATGTCTCATAAAGAATTGTATGTGCTTGTTTGCGTAATTTGTACTTACAAAATGCATAAAACTGTTATTATATACTGTATTATTGAAATTGTTTCGAATTGTATGCGTTATAAATTAAGGTATTTTTGCATTAAAGGGATAGTGCACCCAAAAATGTAAATTCTGTCATCATTTACTCAACCTCAAGTTGTTCTAAACCTGTATGATTTTTTTTCTTCTTCTTCTGCTGAACACAAAAGAAGATATATATTTTAATAAATGGGTAACCAAACAGTTGATTGACTTCCATAGTATGGAAACAAATACTATGGAAGTCAATGGGGCCCATAAACTGTTTGGTTATTGACATAATTTAAAATATCTTCTTGTGTTCAGTAGAAGAAAGAAATTCATACAAGTTTGGAACAACTTGACAGTGGCGGTGTGTATGATAACATATTTTTCCTTTTTTGGGTAAACTATGCCTTTAAGTGCATACTGGAAGTGATATCAAGGGAGTGTATTCTCTCTGGTTGGCAGGGGTCTCCTCATATCAGCTCCTGAACTATGAAGACAAGTCTGATGTTTCCCTAAATGGGCGTTTGGGCAACCATCTGATCCACGAGGTGGGAGTAAACGTGAGTGGTTCAGACTCTGTGGCGGTAAAGGCCTCATTTGGAATTGTGACCAAGCATGAGGTGGAGGTTCCTACATTACTGAGGGAGCTCAATGCAAGGTAAAGGACACATTATGTATATATTTTTATATAGTTAGACAGTTAGTTTCACTCCTTAAAATTGTCTGAGAGCTGGTATTTAGTCCAGCAGCAGGACTTTTCACTGTTTGTATCACTTACTTTTTGCACGTCACAGACAGGCTGTCAGTCTGTGCATTTAGTGAAGAAGTGATTTTTTTTGCAGGTTATATTGTTTGTGTACAGTATGTGTGACATAACTGTATTTATGAGTGAGTCAGAATCATTCACTTCATTACATTAATTCAAGAAAAAAATACAAATATAATGTGCAAAGGTTGATTTTGCTTTGACCTCATTAGGAACTATTTTCATTGGTATAGCAAACATTACTGAGCAAGTGGGACATGGTGATGGGGAAACAATTAGCAAAACTTTTGCATTCCTCCTAAAATGTTTTATTTTTTCAAAAAAAAAAAACTTTTGCATTCTCTGGCAAAATTATTGCATTCCCCTAGAAACTTTGCATTTGCTCACAAACAATATTTTGTTTGCTTGCAAAACTTTTTAATTCTTCCAAATAAAGTTACATTTGATAACAAAACTTTCGTTCTTTAGCAAAATGATTGTGTTCCTCTGAGAAACTTTGCCCTTCTCTTGTAAAAGCATTGAAATAGTTTTTCCTCCATATCATATTATTTCCATCATCATGTCCCTAAGTCATAATTCAGTCTCAAATTTAAGTTACTGATGTACAAGTTTTTTTTTAGTGGCTGTGATTACCTGTCAGTGCTAATATGCAATAGAGCAGCACTGTTGCTCATGTACTTCACTAAAACGAATCAATACATTCTTTTTCTCAAAATTCTTTCTGTCTCCTATTCTATCAGGAAAGTGGACCTTGATCACTGCTTGATCCGTCAGTCCAAAGAGAATGGACGCACTGTCCTGTGCATCGTCATGGAGAGTATCCGCACCACACGACAGTGTTCCCTCACCCGTCCACGCTGGAATGCGTGGGACAACCATGAGGGTAAACAAATGCAATTGCACCCCCGGGCCAAACTATATATGTGGCTGTGAAATCTGCTGTTCTCTGATGCTTTCTATTATCCCACACAGTTCCAGATTGATGACGGACGAAATCCTAAAGGGCGAGATAAAGCCATTGTTATTCCGGCCCACACGACCATAGCATTCAGTGTGCTCGAGCTTTATGTGCGTCTTGATGGACGTCTTGGTAAGCATTAAATGACTGCAATGTAATCAAATTCTGAATGAATTATATACCATACATAAGTTTGGGGTCAGTAAGATTTCTTTCAGCGAGGATTCATTAAATTGATCAAAAATGACACTAAAGACATTTATAAGAAACCCCTAAAAGGACAGGGGGGTGGAAATAGCCAATAGGATGGGAACATAAAAATATATTTCGTTTCGATTATATTTTTAGTCGTTTCACAAAAATGTTGCATTCCCTCAAGAAACTTTGCATTAGCTCACAAAACTACGGAGCCCTTAAGGGACATATGGAGGACAAATAATAATGGTGCGGTAGCCAACGAACCGACTCGGACCTCGGATTTGAGGTCACGTTCACACTTTCAAGCGTTATATTATGTTTTGCGTGTCCGAAGTTCGGAGCAAAAATGGACGCCACCCGGAAAGCTGTTATAATGGTAGCACTGGCAGAGTACCAGGCACTTACATAAAAAAAACAAATATAATGACTACACCTTATCAAAACGCAGCCATTTGAACTTTTTCACTTTATTTAACGTTTTTCATGTTAATCTTCTGTTAGCAACGCTAGCAACGTTAGCAATTGCACTCACAACAACCGATTCCCATAACTACAGGGGACGCAGTAATACGAGTGATTATAATCGTCATTTAAAATACCAAAGCGGTTCAAAAACAATGAAAACAACTCATAATTATAAGTCACAGGGAGCAGCCATCTTGAATTCCAAAACGGAATTCTTGCTCAGTGTCCTCACGGTTGTCTGACGTCAGAGAGGAGAAATCCGAGGAAAGGGGGCGTGTTGTTATGCAGACCAAGTTTTGCGTTTCCCAGAGAAGAAACTTTGTGTTCCCTCGCAAAACGTTTTACGTTCCCACGAAAAACTTTGTGTTTGCTTGTCAAACGTCGAGACTCTTTTCTTGGCGGCGCACAAACGCTTTTGCGAGGGAACATAGAAGTATTAACAAATAATTTTTCCTCCATCTCATATTTTTTTGTCCCTTTCAGGGCTCCGTACAAAAGTTTTGCGCAAAGCCACAAACTCAAAATTACTTGAGGGAACGCAAACCTTTTGCGAACGAATGCAAAGTTCAAAATATTTCATATTTTTTACTTCACTACATAATTTTATAAAATATGTATATTTCAAATACATGCTGTTCTTTTAAACTCTTCGTTCATTCGAAGAATCCTGAAAAAAAATTATCACGGTTTTCGCAAAAAGAGCAGCACAACTGTTTAACACTGATAATGTTTCTCGAGCACTGATTTCTGAAGGAAAAACTTAACGAGTAATTCTGATTTGCCATCACAGGAATAAATTACATTTTTTTAAATATATTACAAAAGAAACCAGTTAGTAATAATATTTCACAGTATTAATATTACATTGTATTTTTGATCAAATGAATGCAGCATTGGTGAGACTTTCAAAAACATTAAAAAATATTCCTGACGCCAAACTTTTAGGTGTATATCTATGGACTGATAATGTATATGAATCATAGATGTTTTTTAAATTTAAACATTTTCAAAAATGAGTTGATTTTCAAGTAGAGTCTCCATCTGTTTTTTTATATAACTAATGGCATTTAATGTAACTTTGGTCAGACATATGTGTAGCACCAGAGTCAATGGGAGGGTTTGAGAGGGAACAGATACGTGACCAGCTCGGGGGATTCATTGGCCGCTTTTCCTTTGGAAGACTCAGGAGATTTCTGTCTGGAATCATCTATGGGAATCCTTTCAGAGCAGGTGATATCATTTCTGTTGTCAAAATGTATCTGTAATATTTAAAAAATCTTGAAGAAATGTTCCAAATATGACTCTTGGTTTATGCTTGCTGTAGATGACAGGACATTTGAAGAGCTCACTCACTCTGATATGTACATGGACGACGTCGTGACGGACTACTACGAGAAGGCTGCCAGCATGACTGACCTGTCCACGACCTACCTGCGGGATGAGAAGCACATCCGTGTAAATCTGCTCAACCATAACATACCTAAAGGACCGTGCGCCCTGTGTGGCATGGGGCATCAGAAGCGCGAGACTGTCTATGGCTGCCTGGAATGCTCTTCCGGGGGACATAAATACGTCCGCCTCCATGCTGTACCATGTTTTGACCTCTGGCACAAAACTTTGAGGTGAGAAATGGCTTGGAGGAACTCAAGCAGACCTTGTGCAATATGACCACAAGATGTAAAACCATCATCTTTTATTTCAGAAAAAACACAATAATGTTCTTTGCTCAGTGTTAGCGGCACTGACATTGTAAACCAATGCTTAGTAACCAAACAAATTATTGTAAACCAACAGATTCAAAAGAGTTTGACCTCAATCTGATTATTTATTATGCGATTAGTTTAATAGTTTATATATTTTTTCCTTGTTTCCTCACAAATTTTGCAGTTTGAATGAGAGGATGTCATTATACCCATTGCATCTTAGTTGTTAAATAATAATTAGGTCACACTTTTACATTACATTACATTCTTTATAGGCATCTATGTTCCATATAGAATCTTTAACATCCAACTCTCCATTGCACAAAAGGTTCTTTAAAGTGGAAAACCAGTTCATTAGGAAACGTTTACACACAACGTCTCGGTAACACTTTACAATACGGATGCACTAATATGCATTAATTCATCCTTAACTAATGCACAGATAATCATGAATTAATGTTTAACTCATGACGAACTAAACCATTAATTAATGATTACTGCATCAGCAACTAATAAAGAGTCAATATGATTAATAGATTAAGTAATACATAAATTGCTATTAATTCAGTGTGTCATTGTGTATTAATTCCTTAATAACATATTTTATTAACTAATAGTGTAAATTAATGTGTTAATTACCACAATTAGTCAAAGCTATGCACTTCAACTTCCAGTTGTCTGCTTTAATTAATCATTAGCTAATGATTTGCAAAGGTATCATTATGTTATGACTTTACTTGTTGAGGCACATCATTATTAACTAGTCATTTAGTAATTGTAGTAATAAGCTCATGAATTTGCTCTAACAATTAAGTAATTAATGATGTATTAATGCATATTAGTGTACCTGTCATATTATCTGGAAGTTGAAATACAAGGCTTTGGCTCATTCTGGTAATTAACATTAAATAACACTATTAGTTAAAAAATGAGTTATTATGGAATTAATCCACAATTACATATTTAATTAATTACAATTCATGTATGAACTAATACATTAACCTTATAGACTCTTAATTAGTTCCTAATGTGGTAATCATTAATGAATAGCTTAGATAATCATTAGTTACACATTAATTCAGTATTATCTGTGCATTAGTTAAGCATGAATTAATGCTTATTAGTGCACACGTATTGTAAAGTGTTACCAACGTCTCTTCCAGAGAACTTCTTATGCAGTTTTGGCCATTCATTTACACGACAACGGCATTTTGTGCGCCTGAAACTCAAACTTTTGAATTGGGAAATTTTGAAAAGGATACTGTTATCTTCTTTGTGTAAACTAGAAAACATGCATTTGTGAAAATGGAAAAGCAATTTAGCAAGCCTGCAAACTAAGTCGTAAAAAGCTTAATGCTTGCTAACGCTGCGGTATGCAGGGAAAGTGACAAGCTGTTTTTTAAATGGATGTCAATGGAGGAGCTAAATAAATCGACGTTCTTCACAATAATAATTTTTTATTATTTTGGGGACCCAAAATGGTTCCTCTATAGCATTGCCACAGAAATGCTCTTTTGGAACATTTATTTTTAACAGTGTATGTCTTTAACTATGTATTTGCATTAAAAAAATGTTATTGTGTTCATGTTACATTGCAAAACACTTAAAAACGGGTAAGATTATGGACAGGTTTGGTTTATGGTTAGGTTTAAGGGTGGGTTAAGTTGTAAGGGAAGGGTCAACAGTGTAATTAAAGATGTAATTACTGAAATTATTTACAGAAGTAATTAAATGCTAGTATTTTCAATATAATACAATATAAAAATATATAATAACTGCATTGTATCAAAATATTAATTTAAATGTAAGTATATAGTACTTAAAGATAATTATTATTAAAGTAGGACCAATAATTAGTTTCATAATTGTAAAACAGGAAAAAAAATGCTTAATACAGTATATTAATAATACAAACGGAAAGAGACTGATCTTAGACACAAAACCTGGTGCTAAATATTTATGTACTGTATTGTTTACATATTGTCAGTTACATTCATTTATATCAGTTTTGAAATGGCGCTTCTTACCCGTTCCAGATGCAAATGGGCTAGATAAGAGATACGCAAGGGCAAAAAGCTAGGGCAGAGATATTAGTTTCATCACGTGAAGACCATCTGCTGTGTTTTTGAACACACTGGGCCGTCTAAATAATTCAGGCCTATCAATAAATTAGCCTGTAGATCACGTGATGGCAGATCAGGAAGTGCATCACTGACCGTTGTCTCCTGTGAACATTACACCATCGAACTGTTTCCAGATAGTGCGTGAAATGAGGGCAAGGATAGTGCAAGGTTACATATGTGTGCTTATTTGACAACTGGTGGCCCTACTGGTTAGAATAGTGTAATGGATGGAAAAAAATGTTAAACTGTTAATTGTATAGCACAGAATGTCAAAAGCACAAATTAAAAGACTGCCTCCACAAACTCATGTGCTGCCTTGTCCATATTTGTTTACAATAATTATAATTCAAATTAACACTATTAAATAAATATAAATGAAAGGTTTGGGGTCGGTATGATTTTTAAAAATGTTTTTAGAAGTTTCTTCTCTCCAAGGATTCATTTACTTGATTAAAAATACAAGAAAAAAACATAATATTGTCAAATTTTATTACAAACTAAAACATCGAATTTTCTGTTCATATATACACTCACCGGCCACTTTATTAGGTACCCCATGCTAGTAACGGGTTGGACCCCCTTTTGCCTTCAGAACTGCCTCAATTCTTCGTGGCATAGATTCAACAAGGTGCTGGAAGCATTCCTCAGGGAGTTTGGTCCATATTGACATGATGGCATCACACAGTTGCCGCAGATTTGTCGGCTGCACATCCATGATGCGAATCTCCCGTTCCACCCACATCCCAAAGATGCTCTATTGGATTGAGATCTGGTGACTGTGGAGGCCATTTGAGTACAGCGAACTCATTGTCATGTTCAAGAAACCAGTCTGAGATGATTCCAGCTTTATGACATGGCGCATTATCCTGCTGAAAGTAGCCATCAGAAGTTGGGTACATTGTGGTCATAAAGGGATGGACATGGTCAGCAACAATACTCAGGTAGGCTGTGGCGTTGCAACAATGCTCAATTGGTACCAAGGGGCCCAAAGAGTGCCAAGAAATATTCCCCACACCATGACACCACCACCACCAGCCTGAACCGTTGATACAAGGCAGGATGGATCCATGCTTTCATGTTGTAGACACCAAATTCTGACCCTACCATCCGAATGTCGCAGCAGAAATCGAGACTCATCAGACCAGGCAACGTTTTTCCAATCTTCTATTGTCCAATTTCGAATGAGCTTGTGCAAATTGTAGCCTCAGTTTCCTGTTCTTAGCTGAAAGGAGTGGCACCCGGTGTGGTCTTCTGCTGCTGTAGCCCATCTGCCTCAAAGTTCGACGTACTGTGCGTTCAGAGATGCTCTTCTGCCCACCTTGGTTGTAACGGGTGGTTATTTGAGTCACTGTTGCCCTTCTATCAGCTCAAACCCATTCTCCTCTGACCTCTGGCATCAACAAGGCATTTCCGCCCACAGAACTGCCGCTCACTGGATGTTTTTTCTTTTCGGACCATTCTCTGTAAACCCTAGAGATGGTTGTGCAGTGAAAATCCCAGTAGATTAGCAGTTTCTGAAATACTCAGACCAGCCCTTCTGGCACCAACAATCATGCCACGTTCAAAGTCACTCAAATCACCTTTCTTCCCCATACTGATGCTCGGTTTGAACTGCAGGAGATTGTCTTGACCATGTCTACATGCCTAAATGCACTGAGTTGCCACCATGTGATTGGCTGCTTAGAAATTAAGTGTTAACAAGCAGTTGGACAGGTGTACCTAATAAAGTGGCCGGTGAGTGTATTTTAAAATGTAATGTATTCTGATGATTTCTGAATTTTCAGCATCAACACTCCAGTCACATGATCCTTCAGAAATCATTCTAATTTACTGATCTGGCTCAAGAAATATTTCTTATTAATGTTGGAAGCAGTATTAATGTTGCTTACTAAATTTGTGGAACCTGGATAAAAGAGCACTATTTACTTGATATAGAAATATTTTAGTAACTAAAATAAAAGTCATTTTTTAAGCATCCATGCAGAACAAGAGTGAACAAAAATGACCCATATAAGCTCAACATATGCAATTTAATTGCAAATTAAAACATTAATACATTTCTTTCACTGTATATGGTGTTTTGATTACCAATTAAACATAAAACAGTAGCAACTATGAGAATTATGTTGCAGTTGAATTGACTTCTTGTGACAGGAATTTGACCTTGCTGTATGAAGAGTGTGACTAAGACAGACTACATGTTTCTTTTTCACTTCTTTATTACTTACAAAAATAAGTACCAACACTCTGCATTAATGACAAAAACAGTTCATATGCAGTGGGGCCTTTTCATTTTCTATATTAAAGCTCGCACCAGAACTTGCCCACTGCCAACCGAAAAACTCTCCATTCTCACAAACAATTCCACTTCAGGATATGCACTCAAGCTCAAACTAAATCAGAAGAGCCACATACGGACAAATAAATATAGACCTTTTTTCTTTTACACTTCAAGTCAGAATTAAAGCACTTTTTGATCCTGTATTACTGGATGAGAGAGGAATATTGCAGAAATAAACCACAGAAATGTTAGTTTGGCACAACTTCAATGCTCCAGTTCAATAAGAATGTGTAATACAGCCATTGGGATTAATAAATATAGCATTTAGAATCAGAAAAATGAGACCAATGCATTTCTCCCACCCCATCATATAGCTGTTTTTTTAACTAGTGTTAAGCTCTGTTCCCCCCTCACACACTAAAAAACAAGCATGTCAGATGCCCCAGCAAGAGGTGTGAAGCCAAAATATTCAACATTTCTATTTTACGGCTTTCAAATATGAGATGCACCCGGATCAAGGCACTTGGAGGCCAGGACTGTGTAGAGAAACAAAACAGATCCACTGAATACTGTTGTTTTCAGTGCAAGTACCATCATCGTCATGCACATTAAACCTTGCTAGTAAGATGCTCTGAGACTAATGGGTTTGATTGTTGCTTTTTAAACACACAAGTCTTGACATAACTAAGCTGACATAACTGAATATCATTCAAACTAAATAAATATATCTATTATTCTCATATTAATCCAAATATAATACAAGAGATATGTTAATGCGAAAACATCCCCATGCTAAGAAACTCTGAAAGCTTACTGAGAAAGTTCATTTTGTTTTAACCCCCCCATCGTAACTAAACATGAACAGCTACTTCTGTGAGCTGGGAACTGCTCACAGTATAACCAGTAGGGGGCGATAAGACTACATTCTTGGAATGAAACGATTCCAGCCTCACAAAAACAACTGCTAATGAGGCTTCCACCTGCTCAAATCTATTCACACCCCAGTCCAGTGTTCTGCTCCTTGAACCATATTTTTGCGCTTCTAGTGTTTAGATTAATACAGCAGGGGTTGGTTATTTGTGCAAACAGAACTGTCCGAGAACCAGTAATCCACTGTCTGTTAGAAGAATTGGGTGGAATTTTGCAACAGGCCGATATAAAGCCAAAAGTCTGTAGAAAAGAGCAGGAGGGACAGACATATAATGGTCCTGTGCTTTGGTCAATCTGATTCAGTCAGTACGACATTCCCAACGCTCCTACTGCAGCAGCTTTTGGTTGAGGATCTCCCAGATCATAACTTTCCTGAAATATGGCATATGATTCTAGAGAGAAAGAATAAACAGTAAATCTAATTCTGCAATAATTATACATATGCAGGGCTCTCAAGTTTTGAAGACAGGCAAGAGTGACATTCCCCGCCCCAATGGGGGGGGGGGGGTGTTGTTGGTTGTTGAGGGGGGGGGGGTCGTTGGAATGTGGGTGTTTCATTAATAATATTAACATTAGTGTTTTTGTGTTGTTATTAATTGCTGAGACTTGCAGAAAATGTATGACACATGGCACCGTCTCCTCCTCTAATGGGCCTACCCTTTTGGCCACCTTCTCTGGGCCAGCATCCTCTAACCTAGCCTTTTTAGGGGGCTTTCCTCTCAGGGCGAATGAGAGGATGCTCGTTTGCTTTTTACCTGACATCTTTGAAAGACATGTATGCAATGATTAATGCATCCATGGCCAGGATAATTATAAAATATGATTCTCTAACAGCAGTCAAGTTGTCTTTGTTTGTGTCAAACAATTTGTAAATTTGTTGTAACATTAAAACAGGAGATCTCATGACTTACTCTGCTCAGTGATATTCGGAGCTCCAGTCGTTTCCTCTGCGGGTGAACGAAACTTTTGGAAGAGATGTTGTTGCAGAATCACGTGAACAATTCCTTGAAATGCTTTTTTATTGGTTGTTGCGTTAAATCTTACCCAGATACAGTAGTGCTATTTTCTGATTGGCTAAAATTGTGTAGCCCTTTCCTTTTTTGATTGGCTGATAAAGCGACAGGCTGCGAGAGCAGGGGAGACGCGCGCGCTTGCGTTCCACTATGAGAGTGAAGCGGCTAGAGACAATTTGGGCGCTGCGGCATATTAAATATATGATAAATAGTTTTTCTGCGTGAGAAATACAATGTGTGGCGGGAGTGCGTGACAAAAGACCGAAATGAGTGACTGTCACGCTCAATGCGTGACGCTTGAGAGCCCTGCATATGTATATGCAAGTAATTGTGTGTGTGTATGTAAATAAGCAGTACCTGTCTGAATGTGAGGCTGCGTCCTCTGGAGATATAGTCAGCATATTTGCATATGAACACACCACAATCACTCCCATTCTTCTGCTGAGGGATCTCCTACAAAAAATAATTAGAACTTTGAATATGGGCTGCATTTGAGTGCAAAAACAGTTCTTGGCAAACACATAAAACTGAATGCAGACGTGCACATGTTGTCTGCTAAGAATAACTCTGTGCTGTTTTGTTTACATTTATTTGTCGCACCCTCTTGTGGAATGATGCGACAACAAAATTGATTCAAAAATATGATCACTGGGGTCTTGTTACTTTTACCCTGAAATAATATTAAATTCATTTTGAATTTTGGTAATTTTAAGTAAAAACATTAAATACATTTTCTCAGTCATGCTAACAGTCTTAGGGTGTGTGCAAACTTGTAGTTTGTTTCTCTTGGTTTGGACTGAGACTCATCTTTTTAGGGGTCTTAGGGTGCTTTCACATCTGTACTTCGGTTCAGTTGGTCCAGAGCAAGGGTGAAAAATTATACTTTGTAGAATTTTTCAGGGGTTTTGGTTCGTTTTCACAGCACACTGATTGCTCTGCTCCGGTCCGAATCAGTTGATGAGCTGATGAAACGAACCAAAATGTGACAACATCCACATCATACCTGTCAAGTTTTGGATTTGAAAATAAGGGAAATTTTCCAGCGCCCACCACGAGCAGCCCTATATATATATATGAGGGTAGCCTATGAAGAGCATTTATTTAAAGGCTTATTTGCATATCTTCTTTACATTTTATTTTCATTCCACACATTCTTTTCATTTCATATTGCTTTTCTTTTACAGTTTTTCTTTTCATTTCACATAACTTTCTTTAATCTTTTAGTGAGTTATTGTACAAATTTGTTGCAGACTTTGCATTCTTTAAGACTGTTTTGGAAGGAGTGTATTTGTGGGCTGGGCCACAATGGGTTCATTTTACATGAGTAGAGCAAACAGTTCTGCTGTCTAGCATCATCCTATTCTCGGTAACAATCTTTCATACCATGCTAAACACCCTTTCTCGTGCTAACATACATCATTCCTTCCTTCCCCCGTGTGAGATGCAAAACTCGCAGTTACAAAACGAGTGACTGTCCCTGACCCTGCTCCTTCCCCGCGTTGTCACATCACCTGACCTCGCGACAACTGTCACCTACACCTACAGTACCTGTAGTTATCGCGAGGCTTGTGATAGAGCTCAGATTGGGAATGTTTTTGTTTTTTTTTAACTCCGCCCGGGGTAGAGTTTTACCGGGATTATTATATTTTAATAACTCAGGTTAAAATACGGGAGATTTACGGGAAAATCCTAATACGGGAAGGACGCGGGAAAGAAGGGTAAAATACAGGACTTTCCCGGCCAAAACGGGATACTTGACAGGTATGATCCACATTACTCATTGGCCAGATGCGTCTTGAACATATTTCCATAACTGCACTTCGATTGGTCAGAATTACCATGTGTGAAAATTCCAACAGAACTCCTGGAAGTAAAAAAAGAGGATCGAGCGAAATCCAGCCGACATGTGGAAAATTCATTTACAATGTATGTTCAGAATCAGCACAAGCGTTATCCTTTCGCAAATCCCCTCATAAACAACAACGTATAGACGCAATATGAATAATAGATTCACTGTGCAGTGCGGACAACTTCAGTGTTTACGATGAGAGTTTTAGTGAGAGTGCAGAACGCAGGAAGTCAGTGGGTTAAAGGGAGCGCTATTGGCTATATAAATAATTATTTTGTTTTACTACGGCAGCTGGTTTAGTCCAAAAATGCACAGTTCTTTGGCAGTTGGTTCTGTTCGAGGTCAGATCATGTTCTCACCACAAACGAACCGCTCCAGAGTTCGTTTGTTTGGTCCGCTTTTGGTGCGCACCCGAGTGCGATTGCTGCCTTCACACCTCCCCAAACGATCCGCACCAAGGGGGAAAACGAACTCTAGTGCGATTCAACTAAACTAAATGAGGCAGGTGTGAAAGCACCCTAAGTCTGCTAGTTTGGTGCGCACCAGGTTTTTAATAGCAATTTCCACTCTTTTCAAAGGAACTGCACTAACAGAGCGATTGCACCAGTTCATTTTAATCAAACCAAACTTGCCAAATGTGAACACACCCTTACAATTCTTCTAGGATGTAATGAAATTAATGTATACAATTGCTTACAGAAGGTCGTAAACTGCTCAAGGTCCACTTTGACAAGTCCAAATCTTTTCCCTTTTTCACCTTGAACTCTTCTTTCAGATAAAGCCTAATAGACAGATGCAGTCATTAGGTTAATATAAATGTGTACCGTCGCCTGTGAAAAACAAACTGAGCAAAACACTTTAACATGGATACATTTAACCTCATCAGCACAATTACACAAAATTCCTCATTTTAACTCGTCTTAAAAAAATAAGCAGTGCTCCACAACATTATCACTTACAGAATCATGTTGCAGATGTCGTCATGCCGTTGACCCATGGAGTCGTAAGATAGTACAGATTTTGTTTTTAAGTCAACAACCTACCGTGGAAAAAAGGAGAAAACTTTACACACTAATCTAAACATCATCACTCAGACACAAATTAAATAAAAGCTAATAAAATATTCTAATCAATCAGCCAATCAACAGTCCTGTAAAATTAGTCATCAGGCACCAAATAGTTGTGCCGCAACAGACTGCTACTGTTAATATAACGGTTTCTAGCGTTTGAACCCATGGTAGTTATGGTAAATTACTCACAGCAAGGGACCAGTGAACACCCAGGTGAAGAGGGACCAGAATTATATCATATAGGAAGAGGTCTACAGCCTTAAGTCCGAGCGCCGTACCGAAGCATGCCCACCGCCATGCAACTTGGGAAAGAGGAAAGTACTGAAAGAGTAGACCTTCCTGCTTCCTACTTCCTGCTCACAGCGGGACATCACGAGATTCATGTAGAAGTTGATCACCTGAGAACGACAGGGTTACATGTTTAATCAAAAGATATTTGTGTATCATTATGCGTTATATTAGAGGTCAGGTCTGACCTGCATTTGATTTATGAATGTGACAGACAAAAACAACAATTATTTTCATGTTCTGGCCAATAACTGATAAGTGGATGAATAAACTCTATACTATTTTGCCTAAATGAAAAAGAAATGCTGTAAATACATTTAAAATGACAGATTGCAAGAATAAAAGATTACATTTAACAAATGAATTAAGTACAGTTTAATTATTAAACTACTGTTAACATTAGAAAATTAGATGATGCAAAAGTATTGTAAAAATAGAGAGGGAAAGACCAAATATCCATTATCAGCTAATAACCGCCATGTTACCAATATACGGTGCATTCCTAATAAAAGTCTTTTGAAACAACACTACCTCATCGTTGAGCCAGCTGCCTTCTTGCAGGGTTGCCAGATCCCTCTGTGTGATTCGCAGTTTGAAAGCACTGCACAGAACCAGGTTTGGATTACTTTGAGCAAGAGCAGCACTCACTTCCTGCTGCATCTCCTGTTACACAGACAAAAAAGAGACTTAAATAAGAAGGAAAGGAACCAATGTGACAGTGAAACAAAACTGAGAACATATATGCACATCATTGTTCAGTTAACATTGTCTATTTTCTGATAAAGCCTTTTTTCCAGACAAATATCCCTGGATTATCCCCGTTTACATGGCTACCCAAGTCATGCTTTTTCTTTCCCACAATTCTCTTTTTGGAGATGTTCGCTTTTGTAATTTGTCAGCAATTTATCACGCATTAATGAAATGAGACCAGAAATTTTAATTTAATTAAAGGGTTAGTTCACCCAAAATTTTAATTTTTATCATTAATTGAAGCAAACGAGAATGTTTTTTGGGCAAAAACAAACAAAAACCATTCAATAAATGTCTTCTTATCCATGTCAGTCTATGATGCTGTTCACGTGAGCACCACGATACATGCGTGTGATCCTGACGCAGGAGCCGAGCCAGTTTTCTGACAAGCACTGCAGTGTTTATAATGTGAACAGCATCACAGACTGACAGGGCTCCCACTGTACCACTATAGTCACATGGACTATTTTAACAATGTTTTTACGTGGTAATAATATTGCATCAGGGGTCAGAAAGCTCTCAGATTTCATCAAAAATTTATTTTTTGTTCTGAAGATTAACAAAGGTCTTAAGGGTTTGGAACGACATGAGGGTGGGTAATTAATGAGTGAAATGTCCTTTTTGGATCAACTAACCCAAAAGCAATTAAAGTAAAAGTCATGACACTGCTATATTCACTCGTGTGTAAACCGATTAATGCTACTTTCTTTTAAAGGCTTGCTTTAAATAAAAATATACATAAATAGCACCAAAAATGGCTTTTGCTTGTACATACAGATTAAAAATAATTATTCTGATACAATGGATATTTTAGGTTTTTTTAACTAGAATTTATAGCAATCAGGTTAACACATTTGTGAGACATTATTAATCAGAATTTCACAAAATTTTAATTAACACAGAACTATGTTTAACACTGAACAAAATAAATAAATAAACAATCAGACAAAGGTATAACAAGTTTTATAAAGGGCAGGATTTTTTAAGAACCTTGGTCAGTCTGGGAAACTCCTCCTCACTGCGCCTTACTGAATCTGTAATCAGTTCAGATCTGGATGGTAGCAAGGGTCCTGCAGCAGTGTCTTTCTCCTTAAGATTCAACCTGGCTTCAACCTCAGCTGACAGATCCACATCTACAGGCTAGAGAGAGGGTGCGAAAACAGAACTACACTTATAAAACAGACTACACGATGACATTACCTGCTTTGAAATGACCAAATTACAGCTACCTAACGGTTTTCAAAAATCATAAATCTCCAAAATTTCATTTGTAGACCGCAACACATGCATGACATGAGTAAGACACTGAAATCATGTATCTTCCAATCATTCCTTTTTTGATATATTGAAAGCAGAAAAATTGAGAAAAACAACTATTTTTTGCTTTCAATATTAAATAAAAAAAAATAATAATAATAATAATCAGAAGATACACGGATTCACTTACTAATTTTCTTGCAGTTTGATTATCCAACGCTCGTTGCTTGACATCACTTCCTGGTGTGCTTCGATTAACATCTATTGTTCTATAGCAGATTTAAGAATTAAAGAAATTTGAATCAATAAATGTAGACATGCATTTATTAATCAATAATATTTATGCAAGAGGTTAAAATATTACCTATCTTTAGTCTGCATCAGTGATACTGGCTCCCACCACACAGACATGTTAGGAAGGGCTGAAGGCAAACAGAAAATTTGATTTGTTTGTAAAAAATATAATGGAATCCCTTCAATAAAAGGTTAAATCCGATTCATAAAGTTATAGGAAAACAGCACAGAAGAAAAGCAGTATATTATGGTATAATACTCATTTGGGATGGGGCTCATACTGCTGTATATTAGCTCTTAATTAAGCTCACCTCTTACTGGAGCAGGTCTGCTCACATCAGTAGTGCAACTGAGGGATGCGTGTCCTTTAGCCTTGTGTCCATCAAAAGGGAAATTTGAGCTAAAAGATTTTTAAAAACATCAGCGTTAATTTTCTTCAGCAAAGCTACAATGATTTCAAAAGTGTTCTAAGGACTTACATTGGAGGCTTCATCCGTCCAAATGGTAATGGTTTGCTCTTTGAGTATTTCTCCGAAGCCATCTCTACTAGCTTCCTGTAATGCTCTCGATCGCTCTCTCTCAATGCCTACTCGAAATAGAAATGCTCAGGAAATCAAAGACATCGACGCACCAAGCTTCCCAGTACATCAAGATTGAGTTTTCCTACCTCCTCCACGGTCAGGCAAGGTTTGTGTGTGCGGCTCGGGTGCTCCATCTCAGGCGGTCTTGTGCTCAGCCCGTGGGTGGTGCAAGACGGCACTAGCTTTAGGGATCTCCGCATCTCCCTGCCTCTGTCCTGGCTTCCCTTGTACAGCATTGCTCCACTGCTCAAGAAGATAAATACAGACTGTTACAGGACAAATCATTTGAGTATCGTCAACCTTACAGAATATGGTTAACAGTTATGTAGTATGTCTCTCAAGCCTCGTTTTGATACTTCTGTTAGCATACAGTGGGTAAGGTTCATCTTTAATGAATGCTTCTTATTGTTTCCATAATGCATGTTTATGGTTTGGCTGAATTATAACCCATAATAATAATAATAATAATAATTACCCATATTCTGGACATCATAGGATGAGAGAATATATAGAAAAAACTTATATTCATATAAAAAGAGCCACATAGAAGAGTTTTCAATCTCCCCTTCAATCATGTAAAAATGATAAAGCATTACAACTGGATATTCATTTCATCAGGAAAGATAATAATTAAAAAATTTGATTAGACTTACAAAAGCTTAAAATTGAGAAACAAAAAATGACAAAATAATACTTACTCAGGTTTACGTAAAGCCTGGACATTGTGATGGACATTGGTTGCTGTCCTTTCTTTATTTTTAAGTCCCATCTCAATCTGATTATCTAAATGGAGATTGAAATCATTACAAAACTGACAGATTGTACTTAAGTATGAAATAGGCTTTATATGCTACTGTTTAAAAGTTTGGGGACAGTATGATTTTATTAATTAATGTTATGGATGCTTCTATGTATAGAACATTTCATAGATCACAGAGACATGCTGGTAGGTCACACTCACCCATTCCGTCAATCTCAATCCACGAACTCAGGCTGTTGCTGTATATGTCATCAATGCCCATATAGGCAACCCTGCCAACCTGAGCCACCAACAAGCAAAAGAAACAAGACAATGTGCAGAATTCATGAAACCAAGGCTTGCACAAACAATGTGTGTTTTTGCAAATGCTTTGTGGTGATAATGCAAATATACCTGGGTAAAGCCTTTCTGCTTTTCATGTTCGTCCTTCCTGCTGTGTCTCGAACGGAACAGACCAGCAATCCCTGCAAAAGTCTTCTTGACAACCCTAATGATCACATCTGTTGACAGAGACAATGATATTTTTGGTGGGAAAAAATCTTGATAGTAGGTAAGAGAGAAATGTTCAGTGAAGTTGCATTATGCACTGTTGTTCACATGGTGTAAATATTTACCATGTCTTGCTCTTTTGACCTCTGGATATTCTGCCACACCATCAGATGAGTACACACTGAAACCCAGAAGAACACTTCAAGTCAGTTCATCAGACGGATTAAGAAGAAAAACCTTTAAAATAATATTGAATAAATAAAATAAAAACCACCAAGTCTCAGAACCACTAGCAAACATACAATATCCCTTGCCCTTGGTAAAGAACATGTACTTTTATTCATGTAGATCACCAAAATAAAGACTATCATAAAGACAAAAATAAAAACTATCTACATGGTTTATTTAATGACAATCAAACCTGTAATAAGACCAATTACGGACAAAAACAGTCCATAAATTAAGTTGTTTGCTGTGAATAGATTGTCTATTGATGATTTGTTTACATTGGACTGATTCCTGTCAGACACACACTAATACTACACTACCTATTGTTCATGTAAATGAACAAGACACAAACTAACAAAGGCCAAAACAAAGCAAGCAAAGCGTGTGTTAACAAAAATAGAAAACAAAACAAATTCGGTTCATTCAGAAATGAGGAATACAAAAGACTAATGCTACACCTTTGATAGTTGCGTTTGGCGGGCCTGCTGTTCTCCTGCCGCTGGCTGTCTGTGCCCGCGGCTCGCGCTATACCGTTACCGTGCTCACTAGGCAAGGCTGCGGATTTCTCACCAGAAAAGGGCACGAACAGCGACGATAATCCGTCAACTATCCATTCATACATCACAAACCACCACGATGAATAAGACTCTGTTTCGTTTGTTAGTGCCAGGTCTCTATGCTACTAAAGATCTTGGAACCAAGAAACGGACCCACTCGTGTTTCAATAGCCTTCCGTAGCAGTTACGCATAACTGCGTCACCGATTTGTCAACTGCGGGGCCCTCCCACTATCCAATGATATTGACATTCCATCACAAACGAAACGACGTTTTATCAAAACCGGTACACAATATAATTACTCTTTTTATCCAAATATTCTGTGAATGTTTGATTAAAGAACTGATAAGGGATTAGCTGTTTTGCTAAACATTTGGCGGGACAAGGAATGTAACCAATCAGATGCGACACTGAGCATCACGTGTCTCAAAGCGGAAGAAAAATATCGAGTGGATGTGCTTTTGGCTTTTACCTGTTGAATGTTCTATCTCTGTTAACCCTTTTACACAGCAGAGAAGGCGGGTGTAGTATTTTAAACAGCATCATTACCTGATCATTACTTGACATGGCATGACACCCTCAGTAAGCCGGATTTATGGGGTTAATCTTTGTGTTGCGCAAGCACACAGTACTGCCTGTATGACAAGTAACCCTAGTATGACTTCACTCATTGCAAAGACAGTAACTACTCTTTAAAAGCGTGTTGTATGGATTATAATATACTAACATAAATAAAGCAAAAGGGGATTACTTTTGTTTCCCTCAGAGACCAAGTGGAGTCCAGGAGTTCACTGCATCAATTCCCATTTTTCAAGGCAAAACAAGTTAACATGAATAGCTATATTAGGCCTATAAGTGACAAGTGAATATTTTAAACCAAAACTACCACAAAACCCATAACTAGCGATGTGGCTTATTTTAAAATGATGTAGTGATTTTTAGCCTAACTTCGTCACTCATATTCTATTCGAACTTCCCGACCAAAAAATGTTGTGGGTGAGGTTTCGGCTGGCATCCAGGCTAGTGATTTTTATGTTTCTGCCCAAAACATGTGTACTGTACACTCAGTATGTGAAACATCTCACAGCAAGACCTCATATATGTATGAAAAACATATGTATACAACACTAGGTTTTGTAAATGATAAAGTTGATTTAAGGCCATGCAGGGGCCAGTTGCATAAACATAGTCACTATGTGTCTTTAAGACTGAGTCTTAAGAACTAATCTGACCAACTAGCTGATAAAGTACAAACAAAACTTCCAAACAAACTTCTGATTCACTTTTTAAATGTATTTTATTATCATTTATTAATATTGTTACATTGTTGATTCTTATGTGTTTAAAGGAGGCAGAGTTACAGGACCAATCACATGCTGCATTGTTGGCTGATAAGTTCCACCTTGTCCTGCTGTCATCATAGAGGGCCAAACAGAGTAGCCAATTGGAGGGAGAGGTGGTCCATGGGATCCATAGTGATGATGATGATGGACAGCACCCCCTCCTCTCACTGGTGAATGAAGTTCCTGAACAACAACAGGTTAGCATTTTAACTTAATACTTCATTGTGAAATGAACACATATCAACTTTATGTATATTGAACACAACATTCCCTGGTTACCTGCCCTGAATGTGAGGCTGTGTGATGTGTGTTTCCTCCTGGGAACACGGCCGATGGTGGAAGAGCCTTCAGCATCATATTGTGCATGATGATCTGGTGCATCTGAGCATTCTGCATGAGCATCAACTCCACCATATCTGTTGTTATGATAATAATGAAGTGAAGAACTCTTGGCCTAGCTTAAATCTTAAACTGTTGTTTAGGCTCCATTTATTTCTTTAGTTCTTTTACAGACTATTGATGTTTCAGGCATGCAACTTGAAACATACTGTTCAAAAGTTTAGGTTCAGTAAAAAATGTTATGCTTTTCTGTTCACCAAGGCTGCATTTATTTGATCACAAGTCAAAAGCAGCAATTTTGTGAAATATTATTACAATTTCAAATAACTGTCTTTCAATATATTGTCTTTTTTCTCTTTTTTATAATGGCAAACACATTTTCAGCTCAAATTACTTCAGTTTTCAGTCCATTGAAATCATTCATAAATCATTGTGATATGCTGTTTTTGTGCAAGAAACATTTCTTATTATTAGTTGAAAATGTATGTGCTGCCTAATGATGTATTGAAAGTATGGACGAGCTCTCTTCAGGGTTCTTTGATGAACAGAAAATTTGAAGAAAAGCATTTATTTGAAATAGAAATCTTTTGGAACATTATAAATTGTCTTTACTGTCACATTTGACCACTTTAATGTGTCCCTTTAATGTGTCCCTGCTAAATAAAACTACAAACTTTTTTTTTTAAATTCTGACCCCCAAATGTATTTGTTAAAGAATAATCTGAAGCACAATATATTTTCTCTTATAAGTTGCTTTTTGTTGGGAAGCACCTGTAACCAGGTTTAAATGTCCTGTAGTCACTATTACTTACTTTACTTATTATTAGGCTACTTATTGACTTTTTGGCTTAGTACATTTACATTTATTAATTTAGCAGACGCTTTTATCCAAAGTGACTTAGAAATAAGTATACAATAACTGTTGTTATAGTATACAATGCTACAAGGTTTAGTATTCTGTCGTTTTATTCTGTATTTAATGTATCTGTATATACCTTCTTTTATACTTCCTGATCTGTAAGGAAAGGTTTGCGGTGGAGGGATTTGTGCTATCAGAGGCTGTTGCTGTGGTAACTGCTGGATAATGGTGGCTGGCTGTTGAGGAACCTTGTGGAAGGAGAAATATAAGTTATTAGAGGAGGGCCAGCAATATATCATTGTTATAGACATATGCACAAATAGTTTGCATGTTTTAGAAAGGTATATTTAAATGAACTGGAATAGTAAATGTAGATGCTGTGCAGGATTCGGGCCAGAATATAACAGCTGGAGGATAAGAAAACTTAACATACAGTGTGTTGAATGATTCGAGGGGGCTGAGGGACTAGAGGAGGGAGGGGAGCAGGTGGTGCAGTTTGGTGGACATGGATGGGGGCACAGGCTGGAGTGGCCCAAGAAGAGGTTCATAATGATATTGCCTATGAGATCCACCCCATGTGTGTGGCCTTCCCAGATCCTCCATCATATGCTGTTCCTGTTACATACACATAAACATAACCAAATGCAAGTGATTCAAAGTTTCTATTCACATGACACTTTGTTCAAGATGAGAGGCTGCTTACTGCAGAGCCAACAATGTGTGGACGTAATGGGTGGAGCTTGAAGGTCCAGCCACACCCTTCCCTAAGCGTACCCTATCCCTAAATCTAAGCTCCACCCATTAGGTCCACATTACTTCAAGATTGTCTTTGTTTTCATTATCTTGGTAAGTTTAACAGAAACTCTTCTTATGGTGCGAAGAATAATCATTTTAGAATTATTTCTGTGAATCACTATACCTTCAGCCTCTGTAGGAGGTTTCTCTTCCGCCTCAGAGCGCTGTGTAATGCGTCTGCCTGACCATCATAACTTCCTGCGGCATCAAAAACAAGAAATTAGTCATATATGTTGTATTCTGTATTTTCAAAATCCTCATCTGCTTTTGTTTTTATTCATTGATTTTATT
Organism: Hybognathus amarus; assembly: GCA_030378365.1. NCBI lineage: Eukaryota > Metazoa > Chordata > Actinopteri > Cypriniformes > Leuciscidae > Hybognathus > Hybognathus amarus. The sequence continues at coordinate 32,167 of JAQIUQ010001525.1, forward strand.
TAGGGTAAGAATAAAACAGTAAGATAATTACTACAAAACAGGCATTCTGTCTAGCAAGGGCTGGGCGATGTTATGATATTTTTTCGATATCACATGATAGGCTATCTATATTTATCACCATTAATTGGGAAATGCTTTCCACATATTTGTTAGACCTTAAAAATGAAGGTAAACAAGTATTGTTCACAATTAAACTCAGAGTAGCTACCTTTTAATTTTGGAAATCATAATTTGATCTTCGCTAAATTGAATTCTGAATTTACTGTTACATTTTAGAGGGGATTCTGTGGGATTCAATACAAATTGATATAGCTAAACTTTAACAATTTAATAAAGCTTTGAACATTTAATTAAATGAAGATATTAATTAATAAAAACACATTACATTTTATTTGTGTGAAATAAGATGCTGCACAACAGAACCGTATACATTTAAGGGGATTAACATAATAGGGATGAAAAATATATTGAGTGTATGATATTCCTTAGAAATAATAATGTTATAACTTTGAGAAGTACATTTTTTGTATACAGTAGTGATATATTTCGGACATAATTTTTTAAAGTTAAACAGAACTTTTATTTTGACGGTTTGTCGTGAAGATATTTCATTACTATCACGTCAGTTTTAAGTTTCGGTGTGTAACGTTATTTGTCAGTTGTTTTTCTCAAATGTAGCAGGAAAAAGCTTGCGAAGTGACTCTCAAAGCTGCCTAGGAGATGAAGTTCATATTTTAATGTCCTCATAATGAGACGGCAGACGTTGAAAATACCGTAAGCTGTGTTTGTGAGTTTGTGTATCAGACATATCATAGACTGGTAGAAATCCCTGACTGGTTGTCGCGTGTATTTCTGTTGTGTGTGACAGGCTGTTAGATTAATCCATGTCAAGTAAAAATGTCCCGAGCTTGTTATCGTTATCGATATCGTCCAGCCCAACTGGCAACTTTTTCCCCAGGTCAGTTAAGTGAGACAAAGAATATATATGATAAAATATATTACCCAAATTAATTCAAAAACACAATAATGCAGTAAGACACACACACACACACACACTAATATAAAAACACCAACACAAAAACACAATAATGCAGTAAGACACACACACACACACACACAAATGCAATCTTATCTGTGTAACATAAATTACTTGAGGAAAGGGCTGAACCCTCTCGTTCAATGTTGTCATTTCTCTCATTCTCCAGTCTCTAAAAAAACAGATTATATAATAATGAAGCATAGTTTCTTCATAGACAAGAGATTTAGACAAGAGATTTCATAGATTTAGCCTTGTGATAGAAAGTTGTCAACAATAAAGAAGGTCAGTATGTATACAGTAATTTATCACAACAACCAACTTACCTTTTCCAGCATTTTCAATCTCAACCTTGTTATTTGGTCAACCAAATCTGCCATTTTAGTTATTGTTCATGCTTGCTGTAGAAAGATGTCCGTTGTCACAAACATTTCTGCTCTTTGCCAACCTTTACGTTGCTAAGTTACAGACCGAGGCTCTTGTTTACGCTATGGGACCAATCTAAGACTGCTCTAAATTAAATAAATAAATTGAATTTCAAACTATTTCAATGTGCACTTAACCCTAGAGTGCATAACAAACCCTACATAAATGCATAAAGGATGTCAAAAAAACCCATTTTGAAATTAATAATAGAAAATATCTCTCCTATTAATAAATTAATAAACATAATGATGATACAAAAATGTTTTAATATATCAAACTTGTTTATTTGTCCACTTTCCTTGTATATATAAATTACAAAATATGAAATTGATTCTTTTTAAAATGCAGTTGTACTTTTTTTAAACAAACTAATTTGTACATAACTGTAAAGTATATTAATCTAGTCTGAACCCTCCCCACATTTTTCACAGACCCGTTCAGAATTTTATTATTTATTATTATTATTACATAAGATTCGGGCAGATTTGGCACCTCTTTTTTTGTTTTTATATGTTTTGAGCATTTACAAATTTAAGTTAAATAATTTATACATGTAAAATACGTTTTCTTTATAGTCTAAAATACAAAATTATCAATATGTCATAATTAATAATATATATTAATAATTAAATATTTTTGGAATTAACATTTTTAACATTATACCTTTATTCATAATCTTATATTATCAAATGGGTATTTTATTGGTCTATCATTTATAATTTATGAGACTAGCCCTTATATTATTGAGATTATATAAGGTAAAAAAAAAACAAAAAACTTTTTTTATGTTGTTTCCAAATTCAGCCTTTGTTACCCACTGGTTGATCTTATTTACCCGGGCTTTTACCCGCGGCTCTCATTTGTCAATCACAGCCACTCATAGGCTGCGTCCAAAATCGGAAACGAGAGTACCACAACAAATGCACAACCTACGGGGATGTCGTTTCTCTCTATCAGGCTCTGCGATAGGCTGTAGAAGTTGCCAATCAAGGGGTCATGCTTACAAACGCTATTTAATTGGCCATTCGGGCCTAACTTTTTTTTACAGTCTATGGGCCCAATGCGTTTAAAGGAGGGCGTTTTAAAAGTGTGAGGTGAATTTCTGCAACAAGAAATGTCATTGGCTGCTAAGTTTACGTCCTTTATTCTAATTGGTTCTCACAGACTGTCAATCCGATAAGGGCGGGGATAAACACATTCGCGGCCATGTTGAAAATTACACTGACAGTTACTCCTTAGGAAAATCACTCTCAACTCACAAAACATTGCGAAAAATGTGTTAGGAGAGTTTTACAGAAACATTTTTTGTCTGCTTGCCGCCACTTGAGTGTTTCCTTCATTCCCATGAAACTCATTGATCCAGGAGATGGATCAGGATGAAAGGCAGAGAAAATTAGAGGCCGGACGAGCAAAGGTACGCGCTAACATTAGCAGTAACTTTACACAGCCTTGGCTTGTTTTGAATTTGAATACGTTACTGCTTGATATGTTGTTTGTGTGTAATTACATCAGGTATTACATTTAATACATTTCCCCTTTAATTTGATATCCACTTTTATTTCGGCCAGCCAAAGAGCACAGTCACTCATATTACTCTTGCTGCACAATAACTTATTATAAAATAATTTCGCACTAACGTTAATCAGTCCTAATCTATTTGTCAGCACATCAGTTCCTAGCTGTCTCACGATCCATTATGTTAAATATTACAGTAATATCTTAATAATAATGGACAAAATTAGACTTAAACTCTACATTTCTTCTGAGTGTAACGTACCTTTATTTTTTTGCTTATTGAAAACAATCAATGTTTCTCAGCTTGAAGGTTTTTGATTTGTATTTTTACTTAATTGCGTTTTTAAATCTTTATATAGCTTTGGGTAATTATTTGGAGTTTGAATTTGCGGGGGAAATAACACTTTTTAATGCGAATTGTCTTGCTTTATTGCTAACTTTATTGCTTATGGTATGTTTCAAGTTGTACATGCATATATAGGCTATTTGCTGTTGAATATGTGGTGAAACTGATACAGCTCTGTCTCTAGGCAGGATCTGTGTAGCTCACAGGTAACTTATCTAACGTTACAGTATATATTTAGCTCGAGAGCTTTTAAAGGAACTGCGCTTTATCCGCATTGAGAGGAAACCGAGATGAAGTGACCGATCTTTTAATTTGCTTTTAAAGGTCAAACGCTTCAAATGATGTGAACAACACGACATTGACTGAATCACTAGATGTTGAATGACACTATTCATTTCACAGACAAATTCAACTTGTTATTTGTAAAGAGTCCTGTAGGAGGCACCACACGATTAAAATGTCAACACTGCAAGTATGCGTTTCTGGCCATGGAGTGTAAAAAGGTAGTCATAATTTGTTCACTCCCATGTTGTATTTATTTTTTATGGGGAACATACAAAATGTAATTATATTGTATAGAGAAAGTAGTTTGTGTTCAATGAAAAAAAATCATTACTGAGTTTGTGCTATGATGTTGAGTAATGACAAACAAAGAGCATAATTTATTTGAGGCAATATTTTTGGTCACAAAAGAGCTTGTATTTTTCATTAAAAGTGTATTATTTAAAATGTTACCCTACTGATTTGTCAATACTGTATTGAATTCATTCCAACTTCCAAACTTCCTTGTGACTTAATTTTTACACAATTCACTACCGAACCAAATTCAATATATACAATTATTAAGATGCCTTATCAGAGGTGCTGCATTGTTAAGAATACCATCTGGCCTGAATCTTTGGGTCATTTGATCCATACTGTTAAAGGGATAGTTCACCCAAAATTGAACATTTTTGTCAGTGATTCACCCCTGTGTTGTTCCATCAAACCTGTATGAGTTTCATTCTTCTGTTGAACACAAAATAAAATATTTTAAAGAATGTTGGTATTGGTAACCAACCTGGCAGTTGATGGCAAACATTAACTTCCATAGTAGGATAAAAGTTCTATGGTTCACAACAAATATCGTATTTAGTGCTCAATAGGAGGAGGAAACTCATACAGGTTGGAACAACTCTACGGATGGTTAGTAATGTCAAAATGTTTTTTTTTTTTTACTAACTTTAGCCACATGAAAGGCATGAATGTTCAAGTATTTATCAGTTATTGAATGTGTGTAAGACGTGTGTTTGTAGATTAATTTAGCTCAAAGATTAACCTGTTGCAGAGTGGCTTGCTGGTTGCCATGGCATTTGTTAAAAAAAAAAAGAAAACATTGGTTATGAGCATCCCTACTTGCAAGCGAACAAATTAGGACAAAAGTATTGGGATTTCTCTGTAGTGTAGAGATAAGTAATTTGAAAATGAAATAAATCATTTATTAGACTTTATATATTATTATTATTAGCATTATTAGGATGATGATGATGATAATAATAGTAATAATAATAATAATTATTATTATTCTTATTTTAAATGTTTAGCTTCCTACAACACCAGTCAATTAGAGCTGCACAATTAATCGTTAAAGGGTCACGGTCTTTATTCGAACACCAATGTGATGTCATTCTCAATGACAATTCGCCTGCATCTATTAAACTTTTGACAAAATCACAGCAGAACATTCAGATTGTTGTTGGCACTGCTGCTGACCCAGAGAACCGCTTCACAAAAAGTCAACAGTCTTTTACACAGTATCCTTATTTCTGTTAAAAATATTCATGTTAGTTTCTAGTTCAGATATAAACACTGATGTCTACAGAAGCAGACAAGAGTGATAGAGTGAATCACCTTTTTGAAAGTAACTTCAGTTAGTACGGTGCTTCAAATAGCCTAATGATTGTATCGATTACATGGTTACACCACCAAGTGATGACAAGTGAAGTGACTGTTCAAAATTTGTTGTTATTGAATTATTCAAGAGATTGGTTTTAAAAAAAGCTTATTAATCCATTAATGAAAAATGAAATATTTTTGAATATCTAAATTTTAATTGTCTGTTCAGAATCATGGGAGAATAATATTGCAATAACCTAGCCTTGCTAATGTCAGACCACATTGACGTTGAGATGTGGTCTGGGAACCACATGTTCATTTTCTCATATTTGCGGTGTGGTTTACGAATGCCCAGAGCCGTTGCTGTACGTAGATCATAGCCAATCATTTCAATTATTCCAGATGACGTATGTAGAGCGATAGAAATTAGACGAGGAAGAAGACGATGGGTCAGATTTATTTGCATTCTAAATTACTTAGAACAATATCCAAGGCTGCATTGAAAGGTAACTTCGCGTCTGCTGCCATGTTTGATCCATAAACAAACTGCTTCGGTGTGTTGCATCATCGTCTTGCTGCTCCCTCCCCGTTCTGTGATTGGTTAGATGAGGCAGAATATTTTTCCATGGTATCCAGAATGCCTGGCAGCGTGAATAAAATCTCGCTGCGCAAAGGCGGCATGGGGAAACCCAGGCTAGCCATTGACCATTATAAAGTTCAATTCTGAGGGAAAAAAATACTTAATACTGTAAAATTACTTTTTTCCCCTCAGAATTGGGAGTTTATATCTTTCTGAGAAAAAAAGTCAAGATTTAAATGGTCATAAACAACCCCCCCCCCCCCATATTTGTGAGATAGTCACGATTACCTTTTTCCTTTTTTATTCTGTGGCAGAAACAAGCTTCCATAGAATCAGGATCTCTGTTTGAAACAAAAACAAAGTGATTCTCAGTTTATTCAGAATCATGCAGCTCTAGTGTGAATGTAATGTAGGTTGAGACACTGTAAATGTCATGGTCCAACTCAATTAAATCACATTTATGTATAGTGCTTTTCACATCATTTCAAAACAGCTTTACAGAAAATGCATATCTACGTTACAATTTAGAGTGATCTGTTATCAGAGGTGGCTGTTCAACGAAAAGACAATTTGTTCACTGGAGATGGGTTGGAGGCTTACTTAAATTTGAACTTAAAGCTCCAGTATGTAACTTTAGTTGGGCACAAGAGGCGCCGTTTCCAACAATAACAAAGGCGAATGTATATGACGCAGTAACGAGCTGAATGATGGGACTTGCTGTCAAGCTGATGGATCTAATAATGTTTAAGGATAAGTGAAAACACTCATGTTTTTTAACATTATAGTTTTATGAAGCAGGTCGCGATTGCTAATAAGATACATATATAACACGCGAGTCCGCGGATTTAAAGGAATAAGGAAATTTCATTCTATTGAACTACACGCAAGTGCTGGATTACTCACACAGGTCAGTTTATTAGATGAATTAAACTTGTGAGGGAAACGCAGTGCTGTTCCACTTGGAATAATGCTACACTATCACACTAAACAGCATTTAAATGTGTGTTGAAAGTCACTATGTTATTCTACGTGTTACTGTAGTTGGTTTGCTATACGAACTAGCAGCTAGATCAACAAGAATAACATACTGACCATATTCTAACATTTCATCATGTCAAGCTAATGTTATAACATTGATTTGTTTTATAATTTTGCTCACCTGTCCAATGAAGCTGTAATGTCGTAACTCGTGAGTTCTGTCAAGTCCAAATTAGTCACGGACGCTACGTAGCTCTCTCGAGTGGAAGTCAGTCTCGGACGCTAGCTATCGGCATCTCAAAAACATCATGCTGATATTGATCCTCATTCTAGTCTGCTTGCCATGGTCTGTGTTTGAACAAAACAAGAACTGGGTGCCGCTAGATGTTACTCACTATGCAGTTGTCCGCGTCTGTCGCCATGTTTACGTCATGGCTATGGCAATACGAGCGGAAACGAGGATAGCCGAGAATAGCCGAGGAAAGCGCGGATATTGCGTCATTTACAGGCGACATTTTTTCCCGGGACGGACACTTTTTAAAATTGGAATTTCTCTGAAATAAAAGAACTTTGGAGACTTTGGGGATATTGTAAGTACACAACTGTAGGAAATATATCACATCGTGCAAGTGATTTTTGGATATTTTATTACAAAATCCTTACATATTGGAGCTTTAAAGTGCACCAAATCGATACCATAACTTTCAAATACATTTTCTCATGGAAGACCAGAGCCAAACTCCACCCCCTGATATTTAATCAAAAAGTGGACTATATATTTAATTTTTATATACATTTGTTTATTTCAGACGTGCACAAAATTTTAGTGGATGTTACAGAGAGTGGCCTGAATATTGTATTTAAGCCGCTGTTCCAGAAACTGTTTATGGCTTGTTGTCCCCTAGGCTTCAGATCAACATATTATCTGATTTGACATTCAGTGGGCGAAAGACAAAACAGATTTCTTACATGTTTATGAAAGCAGGTCAAAATAAATCCAGCAGAATAATACCCAGCTCATTGGATTTATTTCAGGTGTATTCTTACTCGGATCTGGGTTAGAGGTTTAGTCCAGAGGGTACTCGGTCCAAGTTGGGTCACAGTATGTGCATTTAAGTGTTTGCGTGCATTCGCTCCTCCTCTTTCTTTTCCTTTTTCATTTGGTTCTCTGTAGGTTCTGCAGAGAACATCTCTTCACTTGGTGCTCTTTAGTTCATATAGTTGCTGACTTGCCCAGGAATCATAAGGCGTTTTTTTTTTTTTTTTTGGTTGATGGATTGCTGTCATGTGACTAATTTAAAAGCCTTAGGGGTTGTGCTGGTGTTTGTTCATAGATGCACCATTGTAATATTTGGTCCAGCAGGGCTCATGTCAGCTTGCTTTAATCTGGGAGGATCAGGGATTCTCCTAGAAAAGGAAGAGGATGATTGTTTTTAGAAGATGAACACCATCATTTTTTCTGCTTTAAGAAATATCATCTATTTGGATTTTTTTTTGTATTTATTTTATTTTAAACCTGGTTTTCTTGCCGTTATCTTTTATACTATGAACTAAATCATCCCTTAAGAGGAATTTGCCTTATTTTGTTTGGTCTAATTATGAGACATCAGTTATGCAGGAGATGCATCCATTTGACCTTTGACATGGCTCATATTTCAAGCCCAGCAAAATGCTGCTTCTATGTTCTTGCTATCTCATCCTGATGTACGTTTCCCTCTACCTGTCCCTCAACCTCTGGCGCAGCTTGCTCACTATAGACGGCGCCGGGCGAAAAGCGACAGTTCGAGCTCGCAGAAAAAGACGCCGAAGAGGAAGGGCCAGACGAATGCCATTTCCACACAAAAGTGCCACCTAGAGGAGCCACAGACAGACGATTGTCATGGAGAGATCAGCAAGGAATACTCAGAGGTTTGCTCTTAGTTTAATTGTTTCTTAAATTGACAAAATTTGTCCTGTTTTTTTTTTTTGTTACAGCTGACAAATGATTAAATTGTTAAACTTTTGTGACGCCAGACAGATGCATCAAAACATCAGTCACAGTAATGCATTTAAAAGAAACCATTATCAAGTTCCAGATAAACGATAATTCCAGATAAAAAAAATCGGTAACACTTTACAATAAGGTTCATTAGTTAACTACATTAGTTAACAGTAACTAAGAATGAACAATACTTCTACAGCATTTGTTAACCTTTGTTAATGTTAATTTCAACATTTACTAATACTTTGTTAATCTTGTTAACATTAGTTAATGCACTGTGAACATGAACAAACAATGAACAGCTGGATTTGTGTTAACTAACGTTAACAAAGATTAACAAAAACAGTGACAAATGTATTGCTCATGGTTAGTTCATGTTAGTTAATACATTAACTAATGTTTAATAAATGAACCTTATTGTAAAGTGTTACCAAAAAATCATTTTCCAGAGTATCTGAATGTCAGAAATAAGTAACTTTATTACGTTTTTAAGATTCCTTCTCAAAATAAAATGTTGGTAAAAGTAAATGTTAGGGATGCACGATATATCGGCCACATTATCGAGTACTCGGTCAATATATGATCATATTTAATGTTATCGTTACTCGGCCCAATAAGAACATTTAGCCGATATCTAAAAGCCGATTAAATAATGTATTATTTCCTTGAGCTGAGGCACTTTAGATGTGCAGTGTTCAACAAGATGCTTTTAAATTGCTTGAAATACGATTGAAATCGCTTTAAAAAAGGAAAATCCAGTTAAAGTGCAAAATGTGCAGCGCAAGTGTGTCCTATTGGCTACACAACATTAAAAATAAGAACATCATAATTGTGGTTGTATCTTGGCTTTTAATGAGGAAAATCAAAAATTGCCTAAAAAATTGGGTTTAGATTTATCGGCCAAAATATCGGTTATCGACTTTCAAATATAAAGAATTATCGGTATTGGCCAAAATTGTCATATCGGTGCATCCCTAGTAAATGCGTGTATAAATATCTGCTTACATACACAGTATTAATGTAAAGCCTGTCACTGTCTGTTTTCAAGTCTATAGAATATAACGAATAGTGTATAATTGTTCTCCCTCCCCATCTGACAAAAAGTAGGTCAGTTAGCATAACATGGCTGGAGGGAATGTAGTCATGGTAACACAAACTGTGGAAAATATGCATGTTTGTCTAAACATTTAGGCGTCACTCAGACCTGAAGGCACAGAAGGCAGTGTTCCAGATGTCCATCAGTGCAGGAGAGAGGCCGATGAAACCAATGCCCAGGAACAGAGCTCCTCATCTGGGTCTCTGGCAGAGTCAGAGCCACCCGATCAGGCAGAGGGTGAACTTGCAGAAATGATTATAGTTGCACATACTGGCAAAGAACAACTGAAGGTAAATCTTTATAGAGCACACAAGACTGTCCCATACACTTGGTGTTATGTTTTCCAATGCCTTTATGCACGTGTGGTAGTGTTGTCACGATACTGGAAATTCTAAATTGGAAACGATACTACATAGATATTTGATCACATTTTCGATACCACAGTCAAAACTGGTGTTTATATATTATTGTCATTTTTTGATAATGTGCGGAGTTTTGTTGCAATAGCTTTCACACAGCAAAAGAATCCTTTTATTTGAAACTTTAAATTTACAAAAAAGACAAGTTACTAATAAACAAATTTCAAATGATAGTGCTAATAAATACTAAAGAATAAAAATACAAATGAAATCGACATGGCTTTTTTCAGGTGATTAACAGTAGTGTTTATGTAAGAAAGACTCCAGAAATTAAATCTTTTTTTTACAATAAAGATAAGTGTTATTTACATGTAATTAAATACAGATTAATGCTTACAACAACCCTCTACACACACCACACAACCCCCCCCCCTCTCTCTTATACATATATGTATATATTTATTTGGTATACTATTAGGATATACTATATATATGTATGTATGTGTGTGTGTGTGTGTGTGTGTGTGTGTGTGTGTGTGTGTGTGTGTGTGTGTGTGTGTGTATGTATGTATGTATATATGTATGTATATGAAGAGTTCAGATGCAAAAGCCTCTAAGTGCCATTTGAAATTTTCTTCTAAAATGACCATTTTTATCAAGCTTGTATATTTATGTTCAGTAATTTCACTTAAATGGCAATGAAGATTAGCTATTAATTGTCATTTAAGTGAAATTACTGAACTTAAATATACAAGCTTGATAAAAATGTTCATTTTAGAAGAAAATTTCAAATGGCATTTAGAGGCTTTTGCATTGAACTTTCATATATATATATATATATATATATATATATATATATATATATATATACAATAAGATCGCACACTTATCATTCAATCGATCGCATTATATGATGTTATAATGATCTGTGGTGCGAGAAGCCTATGAGAATAAGTCAAATTTTGCGCTATACCCACAACCCCACACCAAAATTCAGGCACTCTAACACCACATTATTCAACTGGTGTGAATAAGGTGAGTGAGATGAGGCGGTGTGTGTCAATGCGCCGTCAGAGAGCACATAGCTGGTGTCTGTGTGTCGATACTGTGGAAAAATTAGTATTGGAATTCGTTTTTGTTATTTCAGTATCAAAATCTATATTTTTGACAGCACTGTGCAATACATTTGCTTATCCATTAGGTCAGCAGCTGAATAGACACCTTAGCAAAAAATAAATATGCATTTATTTAATCAGTGTTTTTTTTGGCAGTATATTTGTTTTATGTATTTCAGTTTTTTGTAATACATGCACTCCATTTTTAAATTTTAAAAATGTTTCAAGCTAATCCCAGATGTGTGAGGACTATAACCAACACTCTTTTCTTAGACCTTGTTGTGTTGAATAGCTTACTTGAAATCTGAAGGAGGATGTCAGTGTGGTGTACAGCCATTATCTTGAAATTTAAATTAGAAAGATTCTCTTCAATCTGGGTTACATTTGCCCATTTGACTGGATTAATTCATGGTCATGGTTATGACTACATCTAGAAACCTGAGGCAGAGTACTGCTTTCTGGAGCGTAGTGTATCATATTTGGTTTGCTTGCATTTCTGATGCTGTAGAGGGAAAGAAAGAACCAATTACATTTCACGGATGGGGTTAAACGTATTTGCATTAGGGGTGTTCATTACATTCATGGATTTAAGGATTACTTGCTCTAATCGCATTTTCACTTGCTCTTCCTGAGACCAAAAAGTGTTTGTGCTTATTCAGTAAAATGATTATTGTTTATGTTTGGTGGAGTCCAATATAGAAATAAAATGGTTTTGGAACTTTTTACTGGAACTTAAAAAAACTCCTTTTGAATATTTTAATTCCTTGTATGTAAAGCACTTTGAATTACCCTTGTGTATGAAATGTGCTATATAAATATACTTGCCTTGCTGAAATTTTTTATTTCTTCACAAAGCAATTACAGGCTGCAGTGGAGAAACGGAAATGAGATCATATCACAGCTTAGTAAGAACCTGCAGGGGGCGCTACAAAGCAGAGACCAGGTGCAATTGGAGGCACAGGAGCTCTCGGGTCAGATTCAGGCTCTACAACAGCAACTACAGCAGGTAAACGTCATGCATAAAAAAATATCCATTAGTGTATCTCACTCCTGCATTGATTGTTCAAATACACCCAGTACTTTTTTTTTTTTTTTTTTTACTGCTTTATAAGTGATCTTGTCAGTTTTGTACCCCTAAAATGTGTACGTTTGGGGTTGGAAAGACCCAAATAGAGACATGCTAGTTTCTCTTTGGCATTAAAAAAAAAATAAAAATTAGTGGTGACTAACCGGCAATGCATCTAATCATCTGAATATTTATGGTATAATATGACTGTTTGGTCTCAGTGTCTAAATGAACAAAACCCATAAGTTATAAGTCACCATTGTCCAACAAATAATTTTATTTTTCTTCTTCACAATAAAACGCAACAGTAAAGGAGTCTAAACAAACTAAATGTAATACTCTTTTTAGGCTAAAGAATATCTACGTATCAAAAGTCAAGGGTGTGTGGATCCGAACCCAGGCTGCTCCGAATCAGCTGCATGAACAGTTGGAGGAGTCACAACAGGTCAGCCCACTTGCATCATTTTAACAGTTAAGTTTGTCAATGAAGCAAAATATGCATTTGTTATTTGTATTAGTAACACAATCATTTGTTTTAAAGATGACTAAGGAGCAACAGTGCCTCTTAGCCAAAAAAGAAGCTGAGATCACAGACCTGCAACAGAAATTGTGTGTCATGGAAAAATCCCTCTCTCAGCTTCAACATGCCTTTAACCAGAGAAGTGCTGATCAATCAGATCTAAGGCTTGACCAACATGGTGGTTTAGATATATCCAATGTAAGCCTTCTGCTCTCAGAGAACAGTCCTGACTCAAACCCTGAAGCTTTAACACAAAGCCTTAGAGCTGAGCTAGAGGAAGAGCGTAAGAACAGCCAGCGAGCTCAAGAACAAATAGAAGCTTTTCAGAAGAGGGTACAGAGTCTGGAAGATGAGAAGACCCAGATGGAAGCTCACCTGGCAGCGTTTGTTGAAACACAAGCCCAGGAAGCCCAGCATTATAAAGCAGAGAAAGATGAGTTGAACCAAGAAATGGCCAGATTAGATAACCTGGTCAGAGGAGCTTCAAAATCGATCTTCATGAAGAGGAGGAGACAGGGCACCATATGCGTTCCAAATATGAAGCTGATATTTCAAATTATGATCTCAGGCTTCAGACTCTGGAGGAGGAAAGGAAGTTGAATGTTGCCCAGCTTACCGGAAACTCACGGAGGGTGCTCTTAGGCGCCTGCAGGAGGAGCACTCTGACGAGAATCCATCGCATCAAGGAGCTTCTGAACCAGGCCCAAAGTCAACAGTCTGATTCTCATCAAAACATTTCCAAAGACAATAGTGCAGATGTACCCTGGAACATAGTATCCAAAGAGCACTACAGTGAGGAGACAGTCATTGAGTGTGCTGTGCGAGAGCAGCTATAGTTTTGATGTCTCTACAGGGGGTTTTCAGGATGTTTTGATGGAGCGATACTTGGCCTCTGAAGGGCCTCAAGAAAGCTCATTACTTGAGGGAGTCTAGAGGAACGTAGCATGATTGAGGACTCTGAGACGTCCAGGTTTGAGCTTGACAGTGAGGTCATATTTCAAGCTTCAGGATTACCCTAATGTCACATCTGATGGTGATAAGTCAGAGCCCAGGACTGCCTATAGTTTCTGCCATTGATGCGCACCAACCTGATGAAATGTCCTTCAATGATGCCCAGTGGCAAACCTCAGCCATTGAAGAGCAGAATGAGAGTGTAGGCACTCTGGACTTGGCTAAACAGCTTCTGATACAGCAGTGCCAAGAACTTTCAGAGCAGTTAGAGGGTCGAGGAACGGCAACTGAAGGTTCTTCAAGAAGAGGTTCAGCGCTCTGCGAAGAGGTTGAGGAGGCACGGGAGCGTTGAGAGCAAAGCTTCGGAAGAGCTTGAGGAAGCCAAATGGGAGCTGGAGATGGAACGTGAGAAAAGAATTCAGTACGAAGAAGTTATCAGCCAGAAAATAAATGAAGACAACCTCAAAAACATACTGAGTGACCTGCAGGTTCAAGGCAACGAAAGGATAATGTCACACAACACTGATTCTAATAAGACCTCAATCCCTTTGTCTACAGAGGAGTTGCTAATGGAAGAAAAGGCCCAATTGGTGCTACAGCTCAAACTTCAGGAGCAGATGGCAAAGGATGTCCATGACCAGAAAGCAGCTGGTGACTCTGTAAGTAGTGAGTTTTCCTCTTTGCAAGCTCAGAGAGATGAATTTACAACTTCAACTGGAGCAACAAAGGGAAAACACCAAGCTACTTCAGTGCTGCTTGGTCAAAGGACGTTACAGCTGGATCAAGCCAATGGAGAGATTCAGCAACTCAAAGCTGAAGTAGAGGAGAAAGCTGGAAGGTTGCAGGACTTGGAGGAAGAGAAGACAGACCTTGAGTCTAAACTCAGTGTGCCTTAAAGAGAACCTCACCAACATGGAAGAGGAGAAAGCTACCCTGGAAAGACGTCTCAAAGTTTTTGAGACCAGACGAAAAGCATGGAGAAGGTTCTAGAGTCAGAATTGAAGAACTTTGAGGTTTGAACTTTGAGATTTTATATGGCATATGTCCAGTGTTGGGGGTAATGAGTTACAAAGTAGCGAATTACAGTAACAATATTACTTTTTGGGTAAGTAAAGTAACGCATTACACTAAAAATATTGGTAACTACACTACTATACTAAAGGAACACGCTTTCCTGTGTTACCCAAGCCGTGTTTGCCTGTGTGGAAAGTTTCATCTAGTGGTGCGTGCTCAACGTTGCCATAGAGACCGATTTGAGTGAAGGAGAGGGAGACCGAGATGGGTTTCGGCAAATGGCAATATTCACGTTACTTTCAGTTTATTGCTTGAAAGGTCAGAAAATATTCATGTGAAATGTTGGCTATAGTAAACCCTATGATTATTACTTGTGACATTAGAACAAAATATGTGGTTATAAAAACATGTGTATAGGCTAAAGAACTAAATGAACGATCTCCATTTTCTAATTTCACTAAACATTTCATTAAGTTTCGTGGGCATTTTATAAAACATGGATCTTAGGCTCATTGTGGAAACATAAATAACTGATTTAGATGCGTAAACTGGGTGCCGTTGCGGAGATGTAGGCTACATGCTCAGTGCAGATTCGGCTTCTTGTCGTTCATCCTCGGATGCGGCATCGCGTGCGCTGTTTGCCGCGCGCACCTTTCCGCTCGTGCGGACGCGTCGAGTAAAAACAAGGCTCGAAAGTCTTCGATAACACAAAACGAAATGAACAGGATTGTTGCAGGGTTCATTGTAGAAGACATGCTTCCCCTGTTGACCATTAATCCCCCAGGTTTAGAAAAATGCATTTTAAATTAAGATTAAGAATTTTATGGGATAAAGTGACCTTTATTTGTATTATTTTTCATTGACATCTTAATTTTTTTTTATTATTGCCATGAGTCGAATAAAAAGCTGGTTTTGTTCTCAGGAGAAGAGTTTTATTCTCCCAGCCTGTGTTTTGAAACTTCTGTGTTAAACCCCATTTTAAAATGACCCCAGCATAGCCTCCTTTATCCTGTTGTTTGTGAATTTTACAGTGCAGCATATTTATTTGTGCAGACAGGGATATTGTTCTTTCATGCCATTTTGTATACATTTTTACAATAAAGTGATGATAGGGCAAAAACTGATGATAGGCTATGATGTTTGTCCATGTATCTACACGGTAAATTAAGAAACGGGAAAGTAAAGTAATAAGTAGTGAAGTTACTTTTCCAACGCAGTAACTAGTAAAGTAATCTCATTACAATTTACAGAAGTAACTAGTAACTAATTACTTTAACTAGTAACTAATTACTACCCAACACTGCATATGTCTAATGTGTAAACTACAATATTTGTTGCTGGTTGAGGGTTGAGAAGAACAAATCTATGCATTTGTGTGCTCTGTATTTTCAGAATGTGGAAAACCAGGAATATATTATTTATTTGACATTAATGTGATCCTAAAGTAACTTGTACCTTTATCTTTCAGCGCCAACTTGAATCAAAGGATGCAGAGCTCAAGGAAGTAAGGGAAGCACAAGAGAAGGCAGAAGAGGAATACATGGAAAAGGAGAGTGCCTTAATGAAAGAACTAATCTCAGTCAAACAGAATCTAGAGGAAAGACAGAAACAACATGAGGAGGAGCAGAAAATCCTGGAAGAGAAACATCAGGAAAGAGGTGAGTGAAACTTTTGACAGTCATTAGGGGAGAATGTCCATTAAAAAAAAATAAAAACAAAATGCACTTGTCCTTAAGAGACAAGAAAATTGCACACTCAAGCCTTTTTGGTCACACCCCTAACTGTAAAAAAAGGGCTTGTTCAGATGGTGTGAAGTCAACGGTCTAAAGGAGAAAGATTCAGAGAGTTTGCCGTTTGGACTTATAAAGGCAGAGAGCCAACTGCCATTCATGCACTCGGAATGCCGTTGCCATGGCTGTTTTCTTTTCTTCCTTTCTTTCCCCTGCAATTGCATGACATGCTATACATCTATAACCATTGATCTCTTATCTTTCCCTACCTCCAGGTTAAATACTTGAATGTTCGAATTTAGCGGGAACTTTCTGAGCAAAGTGCTCATCTGGAAGATGAGCAGAAAGACAGATCAGCTTGATCAAACAGGTTAAACCACTTAATATTTACCTATTTATTCTAGCCATGTGTATATCACCCATTTATACGAGACCTGTCACTTGAAGCATTTTGTCAACTCTGCTGTACTAGGTCTATGAACGGGAGCATGAGAGGGAGTTGACGCAGCTGGCAGCCCAACAGAGTGAGGAAATTGCCAGACTTAATGATGAGCTTGTCAGGGATCTTCAAGAAGGGCTGGAGGCTGCACACCAGGCTGAGCTACTCCAAACACAAGTACCTTTTTGTTTTGATCTCATTTGATTTTAAATTTTGGTGGGATGTTTTGGAATATAAGGCCTGACATTTAAAACCTGCAATTGGTTCAAAAGCTTGGGGTCAGTAAGAGATATTTTTAATAAAGAAATACTTTTTATTCAGCAAGTGTGCATGTATTTGATCAAGTCATGGTAAAGATACTTTTAATGATGGTTTTCACAAAAATATTAAGCAGAACTATTTGTTAATAAGAAATGTTTCTTGAGTATCAAATCAGCATATTAGAATGATTTCTGTTGGATCATGTGACTTTGAGACTGTGTTATGGCTGAAGTATTGACAAGAGTTATGGCTGCTGAAAATTCTATTTTGAGGAATAAATTAAATTTTTAAATAAAGGATTAGTTCACTTTTTAAATTTTTTTTGCTGATAGTTTACTCGCCCCATGTCAGTCCAAAATGTCCAGTGTCATTCTTTCTCAGTCCGAAAAGATGAATACGGGACGATGAATAAGGATCTTATCAAGCGAAACGATCGCTCATTTTAAAAAAATTTAACAAAGTTCAAGTTTTATAAGCACAAACACTCATCTTGCTCTGTTCTGTGATGCATGTTTGTGACTCTCCTGTTCAAACTCGTTCATCAAAATGAACAAATCTTTTTCAGAGTCAATTCTTTCATTTTCGTTCGTTGAATGATCCAAATGACTCGAAAAAGATTCGTTATTTTAAGTTTTAAGTATTTCACTGTTTTACTGTATTTTTTTATTGTCAAAAAAAGCAGCCTTGTGAACATAAGTGACTTTTCAAAAGGCTTAATCTTACCCACCCCAACCTTTTGAACAATGGTGTGTATTTTCTAATGGCATATGGAATGGAATTTGAATATGCAGCTACTTAAATTAGTCTTGCATGTAAACACATAAATGTAAAAAAAGCTGTAAATGCCTTTTTCTTGGCCAGTTGCCTACAGCTCTTCAGCAGCATTAGCACAGGAATTCAACAGCTGCCTATTTGTACTGAATTTTTAATAGCAGTACAGCAGTGTGCTATTCTAAACACTCATTCCCTCAATTCCACTCATCAGCTAAAATGTTGGTTGACTTTACTTTCTATAATCAGAGCAAGCACAACCTGGAGCTTGAAGCCTTGCGTCTCAGCCTGACCAACTTGCACACAGCCCAGCTAGAGCTTTCTGAAACCAACATGCAGAAAGATAAGGAGGTGGCCCTCAGCGAGCTGCAGACCATGTTCACGAGAGAAATGGGCTCAGGAGAGCGCCCATGCTTCAGGCGCGCCAACAGTTTGAGCTGGAAAGAATTGGGAGCAAAACGCAGAGAGCAGGAGCAACGAAACCAGGGACTGTACCAACAAGAGATTGGTGAGGGTTTGCCCTGTAGTTTCATTCAAAGCTTATTCTTTTTAGCGTTACACTGAGTACTGTGAAGTATCTGTCTGTGAGTGTATTTGTTCATTCACTGTATAGATAATCTGAATCAGGAGTGGGAGAGGAGAGTTTTGGAAGAGAAAAGCTCTGTGGAACAGTTGCAGGGCTGTAAACTAGAGGTGAACACTTTCTCTTTCAGCAGGCTGATATCTTGACCCACTGAAATATTGCTGCTTGCCTAGAATTAAGTGTGAAACAGGCATATGTAGTGCATTTTTATTTTCTCTGCAGGATCTAAAAAACCAAGTTGCTATCGGAGGCTGAACAAGCAAAAACTGAACTCCAGAGTCGATTAAATGATGCCCATCAAAAACTGAGTGAGACCCAGAAGGCCCTCTCTGAGGCTGAAGCAGCTCTGTCTGAGACGCAGTGTAGGCTAGAAGAACGTCAGCGTTCCACAGATCAAGACATCAAGAATCTGGAAAAGAGCTCAACCAGGCCTTGGCTGACAGAGATGCTGCTGCACGTGAGTGTTGTTTAAACCTCTTATAAATTAAGCCATATTGGAAGTGATACTTCCCCAGTTTAAGGTATTTTTTTACACCGTATTTTCACACCTTATCACACGAGGCTCACTTGGAGCATTCATTTCAGAATGGACATTTTCTTGCTAAGTTTGGTTTTAGGCATATAGGAAGGAACACAGCAATCCGAAGGTCCAATTTATTAGAGGTCTGAGATTGCTTTCAATCAACCTGAAACAAACTCTGGAGTGGTTTGATTGTGGTGAAAATGCAATGCAAGCCAACAAGCCAATAGTATCATAATTTAAAATGGGATATGCGTTACATGAAGAGAAGCAGTGTCAGATTCTGTGAGTGAAAACATTAGAGTGCCTCTTCATGTTAAAATGCTCTTCTTGAAACCGGAGACATTGCAAGAATGCGGTCAAGAAGAAGCCTGATTTCCACTCTATGCAATTTCCTTTGGTAGAGACGGGAATGAAGGCTTGTATACATTTGTGTGTGTTATGTGTGCATGTATTTATGTATGTATGTATGTAAATTATTTATATAGGTGTGTGTTAAATGACAGCTACAGATAGAGCCACAGTGTCCTCTATCTAGATGGATTGAGCAGAACCACAGAAAATAAATGTGTGCACTCTGACCAATGAGAAGAAATTTTTACTAAAATGTGACTTGTACAAATGGCATGCTTTGAAAAGTTTCCTTGTGAAGTGAACCGAAACCAAACCAATAATGCCCCTTTCCACCAAAAAAGAACTGGTTCGAGAACTGGTGCTGGTTCAAAGTTGGTTCGGAGTTGGAGCGCCCAGGGAACGACGTTCGTACGTCACTGTGTACGTCACCATGCGTCTTAGCTAGAAACGCTTGCAAATACAACATTACTTTCTGATTATATCTAACTCGTGTACCAAGAAAGCTTTAAAAACAATTGAAATATATAAGTATTTTAATCTTTTCTGATAAGTTATGTACCCCTGTCTTGTCTTTTCTTCTTTCCATTTATTTGTTCTATATTGCGACTGTTTTCTTCTTTGCTTATAATACTTCTTCGTTAACTTCAAGCATAACAATACAATGACGGACTCCATTGTGTTTCTGCAAATGCTTTGCGATCCTATATTATGGTCAGAAAAGATGTTTAGAACACATCTAAACCCGCCCCAGCTCCCGACGTAAGCATGGCGTGGTAAGAGAACGGTTCTAGTTCCAGCAAAGAGTTGGTGCCGCTTTGGAACCAGTTCTCCTGTCTGAAACACAAAGAACTGGTTCGCGCGCAGGCACCGGCTCCGAACCAGCTCTCAAATACCCTTTCCACCAAGGCAGAACTGGTGCTGGTTCGGAGCCAGAGCCTAGTTTCAAATCGGTTCTTTGTTTTTCCACCACCAAAGCACCAGCTCCGAACCAGTAAAAGTGGTTCTTAAGTAGCACCAAATCATTGCTGGTCTAGAAGTAAGAACCGATTACGTCAGTGGCTGGGGGCGGGGTTACCGTGACCAACAAGACGAATAGAAACTTGTGACCGCCATTTTTTAAATAGCAGCTAATCATGCTAATAGCAGCTCGATTGTAATCTCCGTTAATGCAAGTTACGGCGAGCTGCACGGACGTAGGATTTCACCGTGTTTCGGATGCCGATTTAGGTTTGCAAAGCTATGAGCATAAATAGTGACGCAACAACCGGCAATGTTGATGGAAGGCTTGTTCAGATGCATCGGAGCTGCGAACGGAGCTGGAGTTTGGACAGTTTTAGACTTCCTGCTTTTGGATAGAATCTTTTTTCTAATGTTTTTTCGAATTGCTCTTGCAGTTCAAAGATTCACTGTGTCAAACCATCTCGTACAAGCCTTGTGTGTTTGTGTGTGCCGCGTTCAGCGTTGCTGGGCAACAAGAGATGTATACAGTGACGTAATGTCTGGCTCTGTGATGGCTCTCTAACCTGTGGAAAGGCAAACCGGTTCTTTGAAAGCTCGTCAGTTGAACCAACTCCGAACCAGCACTAGCTCTAGCTCTGAACCAGCACCTGGTTCTTGTTGGTGGAAAAGGGGTAAAAATGCTTTGGTGGAAAAGGGGCTTAAGAGAATGCAACTTTGTAACAATTCGAAGTCCCTGTTTCTGATCAAAGCTAACTTTCTGAAGGTCTGAGAATGCCCTAAGTTTCCATTCTCTTCTCTTGCAGGTGCAGTTGAGGAGTTGATTGCATGTCACAAGGCAGCACTGCAGGAGAAACAGGAACAAGCCCGAGCATTGGAACAGAGAGCAAAAGAGCTGACGCAAGAGGTACCATACAAATCTTGAATTTGAATTTGCAGATGTTTTCTTTTCGTTTTTACTGAAGCAAACATGTTTGTGAAAGGTTGACCGTCTGCAGTCAGAAAGGGAGGAACTGAAGGCCAGTTCAGAACAGGAGATCTCAAACCTCTGGTCCCAGCTGGAGTCCATGAGAACCAACAGACAGGAGCTCGGAGGCATGCTGGGCTATTTCCCTCTTTTCTCTTTTGAATATCTCTATAGGCTTTGGCTGCTGTATTGTTTCACTCATTTATTATTTATAATAGAACAGTTTTATTTACTTCTGAACTGATGTTTGTGTTTGCAAGTTAGTACTATTCAGTGCTTGCATGAAATACAAGGAATTGTTATTTTTTCCCTGTAGAGCTGAAAGAGCAGCTGTTAGCACGACTCATTCAGGGTTGATGACATTGAGCGACTGAAACAAGAATTCGCTCAGCAGCGGCAGGAAATCAAAGAACTGAATGAGGCAGAGCTGGAAAACCTCCGCACATATTTCGAGCAGAGACTTCGGGTCACAGAAGAGAGTCATCGGGAAAGAAATCGCACTCCTGCAGCTGCGCCTCATAAGAGGGAGCTCTGGAGGACTCTGTACTCCAGACTGGAGATGCAAGGTTTTCTAGAATTTCTACATTTTAATATTGATTCTGTAATTTGAAATCTTTGCTTAAAGGTGCTGTATGTAACTTTTTCACTCTACTAAAGCATAAAAATACCAAATGTTTGCAGATATTTAGGAAACATGCTAAGTTCTCATACTCATTTCTCTAAAAAACATTTCTACAGCCAGGCTGGAATATTTGTTGTTTTGGTCTGATACTGCACGTGCCAGTTTTCATTCTCCATTGCACTCGTTTCTGTTGCGTGTGCTCAAACTGGCAACCTGCGTAAGCTGCGTCGAGTCTGAGGAGCAGGTGGCGGGAGAAACTAAGATCTGATATTTTGAATTGGACTGCAGTACCTATTTTGACCACTAGTTGTCATTCTTACATACTGCACCTTTAAGCTTGGTTACATTTTATTATATTGTTGGAAACTAAAGGCATCATTTACTCCTGATACACCTGGCATGGTCACCTGAGATCTTTGTTTGTATCAAGTGTAAACATGCTAAGCAATATACAAATGGGGAATGATGCAATACCAGCGATTCATTACCAGGGGTGCCCAAACTAAGGCATACAGGCCAAAGTTAGGTCTTTGTTTTGGCCCAACATGCCATTTCATTAGAGGGGGGAAAAGGCCATTTAAAGGGTTAGTTCACCAAAAAATGAAAATTGTCATTAATTTCTCCACACAAATAACTCTCACTTTGAGGCTTCTTAATGATATCTTAAAACTAATCCATATGAATTGAGTGGTTTAGTCCAAGTTTTTTAAGAGACTGTCACTTTATGTAATGAAGATGAACAGATTGAATTTAGGCTTTAATGTAGAGAATAAGTGAATTTAATTAAAACCTCTATAATTTGAATACAATATAGTTTGATATAATGCCGTATTTGATGCACAAATTCTTGCAGAACAAGAAATCAAATCATGCATATACTCGCATACTCACAACAACAACATTTTACATACAAATTAATGAAATGACATGACACTGTAGCTTAAAATAGATTTTGTTTTGTAGTTTTCTCTCAGAAGGCAAGAGTGAAGATGACAGGAGTGAAACTATGGCGGAGATCACAAGACAACTGGAGGAACACAAGGTGTGTTGTATTTGGTTTTGAGTTTTAGTGATTATAAACTTGAAATTAAATTTAACCTTGAGTTACTTTGTGTTGTGCGTATTCACATCATTTTTAAGATTAAATATCTTTCTAATCCTTCATCAAAATGCAAAAGCTAGCTCCATTTTAACTCGCTACCATTGACCAATTTACTAAAGAGTTGGCGACAAACTGTGTGTGTAAGTCCCTGTTCTTGGTATGCTTATCTGTTTTGTTTTTTTTTACAGGAGGAGCTGCACTCCCTTCGGATGCAGTTAGAGGAGAGACACAAGCAGGAATTGGATCAACTGCGATCCAGAATGACTCTGGTTTATAAAGAAGATCTACTTCAGGCTCGCACTGAGCTCACTGATCGATACTACAAAGACATCGATCAGCTCAACACAAAACACGCCCATGAACTAGAGCAGCTCCGTGCCAAACTCTCAGACAACCATATCAAAGGTGAAGCTTTGTTCAGTGTGTTCCAAAGTGTTTGTCCTTTTGAAGGACACCCTGGCAACCACTCAAAACACCTCATCAACCACACTTGCACACTTAAGAAAACACCCTAGCATTGTGGAAGCAACTTTTACATGGAAACACCATTCACGGTTTCTTCAGAAAATACACTAGCGTTGAAAAGATTGGGGTCAGTATAAATATATATGCTAAAATATATATCCTCACTTGAAAAAGCATTAATTTCTGAAAAAAAAGTATACTCAATAAATATATATATATATATAATATATATATATATATATATATATATATATATATATATATATATATATATATCTCAAAAGTGACATTAAAGACATTTATAATGTTATAAAGATTTCTATTTAATTTGTTTTTATTTTATTTATCAAAGAATCCTAAAGAAAATCTATTGTAACTTCCACAGGAGCACAACAATGCTAATGATGCTGAAAATTCAGCTTTGACATCACAGGAATAATTAACATTTTGTATAATAAAGGCGACAATTGTTTTAAATTTGTAATATTTCACAATATTACTTTTTTAACTGTATTTTTGATTGTGATCACTAGACACTTCAAAAAGGAAAAAAAATCACGATACTTTTTTTTCTCTCTCTTCTCATAAGAAATAAACAAGCTGCGGTTACAGTCAGCACAAGATGTAGCGAGGCAGGTGGAAGCTGAGGTGAAGGAGAGGACTCTGCAGCACCAGGCCAAGGTGACCGAGCTGGAAAGCCAGCTATCTCGGCTCTCCCTAATGCACTCAGGGGAACTGGAGAAAATGGCAGAGCAACACCGTGACCAGCTCAGACAGATGGAGACGGTAAGAGTGCGCATAAGACCAGGCCTTCATACTTAAGACAAAAGGGCTTTGGTGAAGATTGTAGCCATAGGCTGGAACCAAGCTCTTTCATAAGGCGTAGAAATAGTGGTCATGCTGTAGACAGATGCTGATTATTATAGACCCTTTAGCAATACTGTAATGCTGTTATCAATGGTGTCTTTATGAATATGGTTCTTTATTGAGTGCTTTGTTCTCTTCCTTTTAAAGCATCAGAAAGATGTTGCCGAAGATTTGAGGGTGCGCCTTGAGGAGGCACAGAAGGCAGAGAGGAATCGTGCGAGTGAGGAGTTGACTGAAGAGCTTGCCCGACTGAGGGAGCAACTCCAACTGCAGGCTGAGGAGCGCTTGGCTTCCCAGAGAGAGCAGCTTCAGAGATCTGCCCTGGAAGAGAAAGAGGAGTTTGAGCAGAGGCTTCTGGAGGTCCAAAAGCTCCTGGATGTGGAAAGGCAGAGCCTTCAAGCACTGCAGAAGAGTCTGGAGTGTGAAGAGAGCCCTCAGGTGGTGGCGTTGAAGCAGAAACTTCAGGCTCAGTATGACCGAGAGATGTGCACTGCGAGGAGTACGATGGCAGCAGAGGTGAAAGAGCTGAATGCTCTACTTCAAGATCAGATGGAGAGCAAGCTGCAAGAGGCCATCTGCAGGTCAGAAACTGCATTACACTGAAACAGCATACAATTTTAAAGGGGTAATGAACTGGCTTTTTACATTTATTATATTGTCGTCTGAGGTCAACTTATGACATTCGCTTGGTTTTTGCATTTAAAAACATCAAAATGAATAAGTAATAGGCTATTTTCTACCCCAGTTTTGAGCCTAGCTGTTTTTTATGGGCGTCTCGCATCGAAAACTTTCAACATTGAAGACTTTCAACTCGCTCGTCGATGCACTTAGGGGGAATTGTTTTGAAAACGTCCAATGTTGTAAAAATGGCGAACCGAAATGATTCGCCCATACATGTTCTGACCCCAGAGTCCGTGTGTTGCACCATTCCTGTCAGATCAATATAGACTGCACAGCACAGTTCTTTAATCTTAATCGGTCTGCAAATGTAAAATGCAAAACAATCCTCTGTGAAATGAAGTGAACAGACAAACAATATTTTACCCTCATCAGCTGGAACGTCATTAAAAATAAAGTTTAAACATGCCTTTCTATTGGAATCCAGAGGAAGCTTATGCAGCGACTGTCTTCTTCCACAACCAGGCACTGCACAATATTTTGCATTGCTTGGTAGCTCGATGCGGTTTGTCATCACGAGGGTAGGCCTATATTATTTATCCAAGCGTGTAATGCGCTGAATTCGGTGGGCGGGGACTAAACCAGCCATGTTAAAATAGGCGTTTATCTTCTTATGCGGGGATGGTGTTTTATCCTCTTTGACACGCCATAGTTCCCTACTTTGAAAAACGAGTCGTTTGCTGAGCCTGGTGTCAATAAAAGCTTTTATTGGACTAACAAGGATGCTTTCAGTTCTGAAACTTACAGGATATTCTTTTAATATGATGACTTCCTGAGATGTCAAAAGCTCAAGGAAAATTTGATTTCTCAGTTCATCACCCCTTTTATACTGTTGACAAATTCAGTCTTTCTTATGGCCTGTCTTACAAAGCTAGTTTCAGTTTCTAGCTCTGATAAGTTCAAGCAAACTCTGTTTTTCCGGGCTCAAGAAGGTGCCATTTGTTTTTAGGTGGGGTTTCATTGCTATGGCAATTTGTGCTACACTGCTAACCTGGTCTGGAGCAGGTTGAATTCTGGGTTATTGCAGAGCAAAACTCGGCCAATCAGCTGAGAGTATAGATGCAATAAAGCCGCCACTCCTGTATCTCTTGACTCCAAATTAAAGCAGTATATAGTGAAAAATATTTTAGAGCCTAAATTGCTAATCTTTTGCTGCTAATTATTTATGAATTGTAATTCAAATGATTGAAAAATTGATAATATTAAACTTTGCTTTTAAATTAAAAATATGCTTTAATATATAAAGCTTTAAAACAGATTAAGCTTGTGTGTATTCATTTGAGCTCTTTGTGAAACTATATAAATTATTAGGCCTATTTGTTGTTTATAGATTGTTGTAGTAAAAAGTTTCATATTGATCTTCAGCAGACAAGTAAATTGTGCAGCTCTTGCAAGTAAGTGTGAATCAAACTGACGCTCTCCATGTTCTGTGTGATTGGCTATTCGCTGCATGTGACACACTTTCTGCTGGCACACGCTTCAGAGTTACTCTCAAACTCTGGATTAAACCTGAGTTGACACTGGAATGTTTAAACCTGGCGCTGCTCAGTCCGTTGGATTTATATGGATTCGTCAATTCTAAATCCAAAACTCAGAGTTTGTTAAACTAGCTTCATGCAACAGGCCTCAGAGCTGCTTAAAAATAAAACCTCAGTTCCTATTACTAATATCTGCACTTTTTAGTATTGTTTTATTACGACCTACGGGGGTACGATATGGGGGGGGGTAATTGAGAATAAGTAAATATTTATTTGTAGCATTGTAATTTAAACTTATTTGTTTGTTTGTTTATTCGTCTCCAGGTTTGCTAATATTTGACTTAATTAAATGGTGGAAAACCACATGGTCCCTTCCTTTGGGAATTAAATATGCAGCATCTTCTCATACTTGTAATGAGAAGAGCTTCTCAAAGGCATGTTATAAGCAACCTAAACTTGAGATGGATTTTTGTGTAGAACAGGATATAGTTGAACCGAGCTGCTCTGAGACACTGAAAGTACTGGATCGTGAGCTGCTAGCATGTAAAAACATTTTTGTTTTTTGATCAATTTGTGGTATCCTTTATCATTTTGATTAATTTTGCAGCTTTAGATCAACCCCCCCCCCTCCAAGTAACTCTGACTAAACTTACTACTAACTCTTTTCTTTTGCAATAAAAGCAAAATTAAATATTTGTATTATTATAACAGAACGATGTACAACAAATGGTTAATGTTTTCTGGATGTAGTAAATTTGATCATCAAGTATCATCTGTATGTCATACATGTAGGCATCAAGAAGAGCAGAAACAACTGGAAGAGAAGTTGACCCTTCAAAGAGATGCTGCCCTGGGTCAACAGAGAGAACAGCATGCCATGGAGCTGCAGGCCCAGAAAACACTCCTGGACCAGCAAGCTGCACAATTACAGGATCTTGAAAAGGAGTGTCAGGATCACAAAATACACCACCGGGAGGAACTGGAGTCCCTGATGACCAATCACAAGACAGCCTTAGAGACCTTGGAGATGGAACTTACAAATAAACACAAGGCGGAGCTCGACAAATTAGAGGCCGTCCTTCAAGAGACCAACCTGGCACAGCTTGAAGCTCAAGAGGCGGAGCTTCTGGCACGACACAAACAGGAGAGGGAGGAGCTTGAGGAGAGGCTGATGGCAAACATGGATACACTGGAGAGCACATACTTGAATGAAATTCAGGCAGTACGGGATGAGAAGGATAGAGAACTGCGTGACCTTCAAGAACACTATACTCAAGAGATTGAGAGGGTGAGAAAGGAGGAGCAAACCATCAAGAGAGGACCTCAGGAGGGAGCTTGCTAACGTCCATATGGATAAGTTCAGTGCCATGGCAAGAGAATTGCATCAAGCCCATCAGGTGAGCACTGTAATGGTTTAGTTAATTTGCCATGTATATTTTTTTGCAGGAGCAACATCAAGTGTGTTAACTTGCTTATGCAGGCGGAGTTGTCTGAAGCGGTCTCCTCTCAGAGGGCAGCTCTGGATGATGAGCATCTATCTTCTCTGGAAGCTCTTCAGCAGCAAGTTGATGCTTTAGAGAAGCAGCATATGCGCCGCCCTTCTGGAGATCACTGATATTGCCACTGCAGGGAAAAAGCAACATCAGCAACAAATGGATGAGCTGGCCACTCAACATCAGCAACAACTGGATGAGCTGACCACTCAACATCAGCAACAGCTACAGGTGAGTGTGTTCGGGAAGACAAGAGTATGTCATTTCGTTAGACGTGTTCAGCCTTTAGCATGGTATGGGGTCTTGTTTTGAACTGTAAGAAGATAAGAGCTTCTTACCTTAACTCTCCTCCCATCCTCTTTGTTGCTCAGGAGTTAAGGGTAGTGTCAGCCAGGGAGTTGGAGACTCTGCGTAGGGAATTAGAGGAAGAAGCGTCAAGGCAACGCCTCCACTTCCTGGAAGAGGCAGAACTTCTCAAATGCAAGTCTGAGGAGCAGCTGCAGCAGAGAATTGCACAGTTAAAGGTGAGAGGAGGTGTTAGTTTTACAGTAGTCATATCCTACGCTGCTATTTCCCTGATAAAGTACATGTTTATTGGTCATGGTTTCTTGCACCAAAAACATTGGTAGAGTTTTTTTATGTACTATACAACAACCAATAGAGTTCCCGCTGAGCATTAAAAAGTCTTTAATTAGAATCTCCTGATTTTAAGACTATTAAAATTTCGCAAATATTTGTATGTTTTTCTGCTAGGCATTCAATTTAGAATGAGGTCTTATATATGATCTAAAAAAGACATGCTTTTTCGGCTGTGTAGCATCAAGTCTTTGGTAGTACCCAGTTCTCAACTTCACTGTTGCATTTTTTTCTGTATGTCACAATATACACTTAACCATTTGATTTTGTATCTGATTTTTCTCAAAAGTGACAGCCCTACTGTACTGACAGCACTCCAAATGTACAAAAAAAAATTAGATCAATGTTAAAATTGACCGGAGTTTCTTTTAACTAAAATAATCTGGGATTCATTACTTATATTGTGATTTGTGTGGGTTTGTTCTGTATGGACTGTATTAAGTTTGATTGATATAATATTCAGCCTGGCCCGGCCTGAATTTTTAAAATGTTATAGTATCATTCAGATACTATTGTAGTTTATATTAATATTTTGAATTCAATGTCATGAATGATTTATATTTTCTGTTTTCATTTACTAAACTAAATGTAGATGAGAAATAAGCTGACTAGCTGGAACTATTTGAATTAAGTTTAACATATATATATAAATAAATAAATTTGGGCAAGTTTAGAATCAACATTGTTTAATAACCAACCTTGGAATAAAACAAAAGTGGAAACTTGGCACGTATTAATTTTGTCATAAATGCAATATTAGTAATTTGGGGTTTTAGATAATATTCACAAGAAACAGTAAGTTACTTCTCTACACTTAAACTTTAATAGACAGTAACTGTAAACACTTCCTCAAAATTATGGTTAAGAAAGAGTATGGTTCATTTTACTTACAAGCCTGCCGTCTTTCTCCAACTTATTAAATCAGTATTTATTCATCATATTAAATGTGAATTAAATAAATTATGAATGCTTTTCATAATTTTTCAACATCTTTCCTTCAACTTGTTCTTGTTGTCGTTATTGCTGTGACCGTATTGTTCAGTATGAAAACATGTATTTGCTACTCTCACAAACACAGTTATAAACAATAGCTGAGCTTATTGGGGGAGGGAGTTAACATCTGGAGTTGGGGGACAGTCTACTCTAAGCTCAAATTACTAATCCCCATCGTGTTCTGTACATTATAGCTTCCATCATTCACAGTAAACCTTTTCTCTGAGATCAGACGCTGTCAGACTTTTGCATTTGACCTCTTAGAGCTGTTCTCTTGCTTAAACTCTCTCTGCATGGGGACTTTCTGACATTTTACACTGGTTGGTTTGTCAGTTGGCCTCTTTCCCTTTGGAGCATTAGAGACGGTCCTCTGACAGCATTAATCCTACAGATGGGAGGAAGTGTAGGGACACGTGAGTGATGGCTGGCTGAATGAGGATGTAAGGTTTGTGTGGGGCTTTTTTGTGTTAATGATCATTTTATTTTTATTCTTTATATACATCACTGGGTAAATTTTTGATCCAATGCATTTACATAATTTGGCTTTTGTTTGTTTGAGTGAGAGTGAAATGTGAGTCATTGTTTTTCATGCCCGTTTCTGCAGTGTTGACATGACATGTATGTGTGTGTTTCAGGAGGAGAGTGACCAGGAAAAGGCTGTTGCTCTTGAGGAGCTGGAAAGGGCTTTAAGACAGCAACATGAGCAAACTGAACTCACCTACAGAGACAAGATGAGCCAACTTACTGCACAACTACAGCAGCTGGACACTGTAGTGTCACAGGTACAACACAGTCAACTCGTCACACAGCTACAGCAAATGAGCTGTCATTAATCTTTACTTAACTTTGAGCGCAGTGGTTATTTGAAATATTAAAGTAAACAATCAGTATTAAATAATTCAAACATTGAACAAAGCAATAAATTACAAGTTTTCCAATGTTCCTTTAATTTGAATATAAAGGCTGCACGAATTAAAAAATTTTTATACACTACACAAATTTTTCCACAGATTTTTACACTGGTTTTCAACTTAGACCGAGTCCATCCAGTCAGAGTATATCAGATATTTTGAGCTGAATTTAATACTCACATTATTTTCATCTTTTTCACATATTCCTCAGAAAAACATATCCAGTGACCATAAACTCTCTCTTCACTAGAAAATTAACTCTTAAAAATTAGAGGGGAGTGTTTTGCTAAATATCACACACCATATTACGTATTCATACTATTTTTTTAACATTCTTCAATATTTAATGCATGTTTGAATAAATCTGGCAAGTTTTTATGACAGCCACCATTGAAATGCTTATATTTCATAACTTTATTTTTATAAAAATGTGTAATTTAAGTGTTTGTATACAAATCAGTTAATTTTTTACCTTCAGTTATATTGTATAGTAGGCTAATGGAGCCTTGTAGGCTTCAACTGAATTCCATAGTTTACAGCATTAGTCAAGAGATTTGTTTTCCTTGAAAAATGTGCCATATATTGTACCCGATATCCAAAATAATCAATATTGAATTCAAATCGATTGGAATGAATTGAATTGCAAGCTTGTGAATCGAAATCGAGTCGAATTGTGACAATTGTGTCAATACCCACATTATATCTCATGATTATATTTTATATTCTAAAATAATGCTCACCTTGTGCAGGACATGCAATAAGTCAGGAGTGGTGTGGTATTTGGTCAGAGAAGGCAAAAAAATGTGAAAAATTGCTGAAATTTAAGCTGGTTTGTAACATACCAAGAATACAGACTTTGCTGTTGTTAGTAGTGTTATTTAGTGTTATTTTACTCTATTTGGGTTAGGTGGCTTAAGTTTTATTGTGAATTTATGTAAACTTGTTTTGTATTTAGACTACTTATTTATTTGTACCCTATAATTTTAATATTAAATTTGAATCTTTAATGACATTCCCAATCGTTTTTTTCTTTTTTTATTATTATTTTTTTAAGTATCCGCTCAGGCACTGATACCGTTTTAAAAGTATCAATTTGGCACCGGTATTTGAAAAAGAAAAAGAAAAATTATACCCAAGCCTACTTATTGCCAAGCCCTGCAAAGAGAGGTTTTACTGAATCTAGGCTTTATATTCATCAGTTGAGTTGCTTTTTTAAGCAGGTGTTTTGGATGCTGTTACATAATATTAATCTTTACATAAGAAGTGGTGGGTGGAAATGGTAACAAAGGGCCTAGGTAAGCTTTGGTAGAGCTGGTGGTTGTTTTTTCTGTTGTTATGGTTACATATTTGCATGCCTTTTGTCTGGTGAAGTACGCCACATTTTAACAGGAGCCTTATTTAAATGCATGCTATATTCTCGTCTGCTTTTGTGGCTGTTTTCCTGTCTTTTTGGCTTTGTACAGGTTGTCCTGTTTGAGCCTGAAGAATACGTTCTGTCTGAACTCACCGGAGCATCCGCAGACAGGCGTCGTCTATTTACTTTGGCAGCTAGCTTATTTTTTGATGCTTCTAGACATTAACCTCTTCATCATTTTGTTAGTTGCGTCTGACACCTCTCAGGCAAACACTTTCTTGCCTGTGTGATGACTGTTTTCTTGTCTGTGGCGTCTCTCTTGCCTCTTTCTCAGCTGCGATTCGGAGGTGAGCGGGCTGCAGGTGGAGCTAGAGGGCAAGCGGGCAGAGATGGACACTCTGGAGACTCTCCTGCAACGCAGAGACCGGGAAAACCAGGAAGGAGACAATCTACTGGCCATGCTCAGAGCAGACCTCAATGCGGCCACACAGGACAGGTCAGCTGACCCACAGAGATGCGGAAAGAGGGATTTTGGGGAAGCTTTTAACTGACAGTTTGCATACTGTTTTTTTAATTTATTTATTTATTTTTTATAAACAAGCTTGTTTTCATATTTTTAGCTGTACTTTTAAACATTTATTTTTGTTCCTATTAGACGAGACCTGCAAACAGCACGTGACAAACTACAGCGGACGCTAATAGAGATGCTTCGGATCACTATGGCAACGGATGAGCACATAAGCCGCAAACTAGGAGCCTGTGTATCAGGTGGTCAGTCTGGAGACAAAACACCCAGTTCAATGACCGCTCAGGAGTAGCCGTGATTCACATGAAACGGGTATGTTTCTGTCAGTGAGTTTCCTGGATGAAAAATCTGTATTGATTAATGACTATTAAAATTATATTTAAACCTATTAGAGTTTGTGGACTTGCGCACACAGACCAGCCACTAGTCATGTGCCCATCACTGAAAATGGCCATTTGATCACTGGATTTACAGAAATTTTCACTTTAAGAAGTGTTTTCTCAGCATTGTGTATCTAATCATATCTAAACTTCTGACAAACACATACATTTTTAATTGAATTATTACTGTCTTTGGTTGGCTTTTATATGTTCAAACACATTAACATTTACAAATTGCTTAAAAATAAATGTATAAAAATATATTAATACCCATGGAAGCTTGTTTCTGAGACAGTTTTATCTCACAATTCAGACTTTTTTTCTCACAATTGCGAGTTTACATCTCGGAATTCTGACTATTTCTCAGAACTGCGAGATATAAAGTCAGAATTGCGTGATATAAAGTCACAATTGCGTGTTAAATTCAGAATTGTGAGATATAAAGTCAGAATTGATATAAAGTCGCAATTGCATGTTTTAAAGTCAGAATTGCGAGATATAAATTCACAATTGCTTGTTATAAAGTCAGAAATGCATGATAAAGTCGAAATTGTGTGTTGTTAAGTCAGAATTGTGAGATAAAAATTAGTCTTTTTTTCCCTCTTAGAATTGGCCTGATAACTCGCAATTGCGACTTTATATCTCACAATTCCGAGAAAAGATGTCAGAATTTCGAGATATAAACTCACAGTTATGCGTTATAAAGTCAGAATTTGCGAGATGTAAAGTCGCATTTGTGAAAAAGTCAGAATTGTGAGATAAAAGTTTTTTTTTCTCACAATTGCGACTTTATATTTTGCAATTGCGACTTTATTTCTCAGAATTTCAACTTTATATCTTGCAATTGTGACTAATTCTCACAATTTTGACTTCTAATCTCGCAATTGTGAGATAAAAAGTCACTATTATTATTATTTATTTATTTTTTATTCAGTGGCGGAAACAAGCTTCCATACATACCGGTATAAAATATGTATAATTATTTTATGTAACAAATGAGACAATTACATGCTTACACACAGATTCTAAAATTAGCATTTATTTTGCACAATCTTCTTTAAAAATATTTGGAAGAAAAACCTTTGGCTAATAATCTCAATGTTTCATTATCTTTTAATATCTGTTGATGACTAACAGATTTTAACAATGAATTTATCATTCTGTTTTTTTCAGGAGAGGTGATTGGCACAGAGGGGGAGGCTAATTGTAGTGTGTGGTCTTCAGCTGTGGACGAGGGGTTGGAGTTGTCTCAGAGGCTGTGTGAGAGTGTGTTCTCTGGGCCGGAGGGGGAGATGGAGGCAGAAGGAGAGGAACTCATGCTAGGATCTTGTACACGTCTGCGCACCGCTGTGGATAAACTACTGGAGCTGCTTTCCGAGTCCTCACAGCAGGTGCCGTGCATAGAGACACATCCCTGTCCTACCCACTTCTGACTTTTGCTGAATTTGCATACTGTTCATTGTGTAGACAGTCACCAATATTGGTGGACACAACAAGCATGTGGAAGTGCAATGCAAGGAAGGAATAGTTAGTGATCCATTGTATTTATGCACATGTATGTGCACAAAATGGGCTGTCATCAGTTGTGTGGCATTTCCTCATGCTTTTAATTTAAATAAACTTATTTCCAGCTTAGGATGTACTTTTCACTCTTGAGTACGCTGCCGTTCAAAAGTTTTGTTTGTTTTTTAGAGTATATAATGCTCACAAAGTTTGCTTATTTGATATGAATACAGTAACCAGTAATAGTGAAAAATTATTGCAATTTAAAATCAGTTTTCAAATTGTGAGCTGTGATGGCAAAGCTGAGTTTTCAGCAGCCATTGCTTCAGCCTTCAGTGTCGCATGATCCTTCAGAAATCATTCTTATATGCATGATTTGGTGCTCAAGTTACATTTTTCTTTTTTTGAAAATCCATAACACTCTCCTCTCAAAAAAAGTTCAAAAATGAACAGTAGTATCTATTTGAGATGATAGTAAAAACATTTATGTAATGTCATAAATGTTTTTACCAACACAGTATTATTTTAGTTTTTATGGGTTTTTTTATATTTTCAGATTTAATTACATTTTTAGTAGTTCTTAAAAAAATAAACATTAATAGGACTATTTAGGTTACATTTTTTTTTTGTCTTCAGTTTTTATTTATTTCCAGTTAGTAATTTTAGTGCCTAAACGTCTTGGTTTAGTTATTTACTACAAACATTCAACCCTGCTGTCACTTATGATGAATTTAATGCATCCTTGCTGAATAAAAATATAATCAATCCTTGAAAAAAAAAAAATTGGCAAACAGTTAAGCAACCAGTAGCGTTTGAGATTCAGACCACAATTCAATATTGATAATGTGATGGAAGTTCATTTTAGGAACAGTTTAACCCATATTTTCCCATTTATGTCTGTCTTTTCTCTCTTTGTCTTTTTCTGCTGTAGTTGGAGCAGATGTGTGGTCTGCAGGCCGTACTGAATGAGCAATTCAGAGACGGAGGTGAGGCCGGAGCGTCTTTGCTGTTTCAAAACTCTCAGCTGTTGGAGCAGCTGGATCATGAGGCCAGTCTGAAGAGCCGACTACAATTGGAGCTGCACAAGGCCGAAGGTCAGGACTTTCATTTTTATGTTTAATATTTGTGTATCCCTACTTCACGGTCATTCACTTTCACAACTTATTTGCTCTCTTGTGTGCATTTACATGTGTGGCTCTAGGTTTAATGGAAGGCTACATAGCCGAGAAAGCCATTTTGGAGGAGGCGCTTCAGCAGAAGGAGACGCAGGAGCAGCGTCTGGCAGAGGAGCTGGAGAACACACGCATCCAATTACAGCAGCTCAATGAAATCATGCCCTCCTCCTGCGTCAGAGAGAAGCCCTGACGGCCAGCCTCGGAGACACAGAGAAGGGTGAGAGCGGAAGGGGTGTGATTTCGTTTTAGATGACGCGCTTTAGTTTAATACCCAGATTGAATTGCATAACATGCAGTTATGTAACATTTGTTTTATCTATTGGGTCATGGCCTGTTAAATATGTGTTACTTTGCACACAGTGAAATTTTAAGGTTGTGTGCTTATGATGGAAGGGTTTAGTTTCATCCTACAAATTCTCTCTGCTCTGTAGGCTTCCTGGATGCAGAGGAAGACACAGGTTTGTGATGATAATCTGAGCTGATGTAAATGTTTGATTTGAGAAAGAATAACTACAATTTTTGGACACTAAATGCATCCATTTCAGATGAAGTTTGCATTTTTTTAATTTGTGGTTTATTAATGCTCTTGCTTATCCTGTGATCTTGTTTTGCAGTCTAACTTGTTCTAAACCTTTGGTTTTGAAGGTTCAAGTACTTTTTAATTTTTCTTAGAGTCTTTCTTTGCCAATTTCTTCTCAATCCAGTTTGCTGTGCTTTTATTTGTGCATTGAGAATGCACAAATGATCCAGAGCTCCTGTGCATGTTTGCATCTTAATTTGCATTTGCAGTTTGAGTGAGTGTTTTGTTGACGAGATCTGTGGTGGCACGTTTTAGTCATTGGTCCTCCTGGGCTCTGTGCAGCTCTGCTAGCGGAGGCTGAGCGTCTGGGGCAGGAGTGTGTGGAGGTACAGCGGCAGGCGGAGAAGGACTGCGGTGGGTTGGCGTCCCGTCTGCAGATGCTGGAACAGGCCCTGGAGGAGCAGGAGAGCCGTGGACATCAGCTGGAGGAACAGCACCGCCTGCAGACTGAAGACCTGCAGCAACACATTAATGCTCTGGAGAAACAGCTCAAACATAACCGCCAGTTCATAGATGTAAGCATTTTCAACAATTAGTTTGAAGTTCTTTGCACCAAAACTACTCGCACCTTTTCTGGTGCTGAGAGAAAAATGTGCATTTTTCTATACTTAATTTGATTTTAGTCATGTCAGACTTGGCATAAGCTCACGCAAATAAATGACTGATGCTTGTACAGGAACAAGCAGTGGAACGGGAGCATGAGAGGGATGAATTTCAGCAGGAAATCAAGAATCTGGAAGCTCAGCTGAGACAGCCATCTAAAGGACACGCAGGAGGGAACAGCAAGGGTCAAAGGGTAAGGGGCAATGTCTAGACCTTTAGATGTGTCCTTGTCTGAACAGTCTGACACTGTTTGTTTGTGAGTAGTCTGTGACAGAGTATGTGAGCACATTTTAAAAAAAAAAAGGAACTCTTTTTTAATTATTATATATTAATGTAGTTTATTCCTGTGATGGGATGGCAAAGCTGAATTTTTAGCATCATTACTTCAGTCTTCATCATGATCCTTCAGAACTGTTACTAATAACCTAATTTGATGCTCAAGAAACCTTTCTTTTCAAAGGTTGTCCTGCTCAATTTTTGTGGAAAGTGATGCTTTTTCAGGCTTCTTTAAATAAAAAGCATTTTATTTCATGTTTTCTTTAACTGTTAATATATATATATATATGTATATATATATATATATATATATATATATATATATATATATATATATATATATATATATATATATATATAAATATATATAATACATACATGTGTCTATATATATATATATAATGCTTCAATTGTATTTAATGCATATTAAATAAAATATATTTATGTATTTTATTTATGTAAACCATTTATTTATACCATTTATTCAAGGATGCATTGATGCATTGTAAAAAAAATGTTGTCTGTTTACACTAAAATACACTGAACCTTTTTCTGGCAGTGGCATTTTTGACTATTACAATGCCTGTATTTATCTTGATGGTGCGATTCACTGACTGATCTTGAAGCAAGAAAGAACATCACAAAATGATCACGGCAAAACCCTTCTGTACCACATTGCTCACATACTCTGTGACAGAAACTATAGCCTTTCTGATACTGACATCTGAATGATTTGAATGTTTTCATATAGATACTTTTTTTTTCTCCCTAACTGAATGATGTAGATTGAGGACTTGGTTCTTCAGGTATGTTATCCAGCTGTAGTCATTAATGTGCTGGCATTGTAGCAGATATGCATGGCTTATGCAGCATTTAAAGTAGTAGAGCATGTGATAGCTATTTTGCGTTACGTTGTCTTGCTTGTCAAACCTTTTTTCAGCAGATTTGCAGTCATGTTGCATCTTTAACTCATGTTATTGTTTTTTCCACTTTCATCCACCCATTGAAACTCAAACACATTCTTATCCTATTTCCTCTCAAATGTCTTTGCTTACTAATATAGTAGCTGCTGAAAGAATTGACTTTGCCTTTACCGTCCATCTTAGCACTACCACTTGTCTTTATCTGTTCCTTTTATGATTTTCTTGTAGCCCCTTTAAAAGTCTCCATCTTTGGAAAAACTGTTGTTTTATTTACTTATATTCCCACATGGTGACTTGCTTTTTTTTCTGCCAGTGTGAATACAATTTGATCAGAGGTCACATTGGTGCCACCACTACATAGCCCAAACCTTATAAAAAAATTTAAAAGACATGAAATAACCACTATAACCAGTAGATGGCTGCAGAAGAGCACTTGTTGGCTTATTCGCCATTTACACTTCCTAGTTTTGCTTTTGAATTTACATTTAGACATTATGAAATCATTATTATAAAATAATCAGTGTAAAGAAATAAATGTTCTTTTTTTAAATTATATTTAATTCTTAATTGAAACAGAATTACACAATAATAATAAGTGCTCCTTTTATAACCACTGAAGCTGCTGGTCAGTATACTA
This sequence comes from Hybognathus amarus, assembly GCA_030378365.1. Taxonomy (NCBI): domain Eukaryota; kingdom Metazoa; phylum Chordata; class Actinopteri; order Cypriniformes; family Leuciscidae; genus Hybognathus; species Hybognathus amarus. The sequence continues at coordinate 70,809 of JAQIUQ010001525.1, forward strand.
GAGATGCTATAGAAGAACAATGGTAAATTTAATAAGGTTAGGATATTAAAAATGTTCCCTGTAAAAAATTAGGTTGTTACACATTACTTTTGTTAAAGGGTTAGTTCACCCAAAAATAAAAATTCTCATCATTTACTCATCCTTATTTTGTTCCAAACCTGTAAGACATTTATTCATTTTCGGAACACAAATGAAGATCTTTTTAATGGAATCAAAAAGATTTGTTGATTTTTAGCAACAACTATATGGTTGTATGCACCATATCTGCTCTCACATTATCAACACGCATGCATCGTGGTGCTTTGTCTGAACGTGCGTTGGAGATTTCATATTTTGTAAATAAAATGGTAAATAGTTTTTTTGTGTGCGAACAAAGCTCTCTCGTAAAGTACTTTCTGGGTCTTGAAAGTGGTGTCCTGTAATAAAAGTTAATTTCATTTTCATCTCAATTCAAGCTCAGTACTTTTATAGTCAAATGTGCACTTGCAAATCAGGTGCCACCATCTGTAGAACCTAGTGGTACTGGTGCTCCTTCTCTCAAATGTAAGTCTGGAGCCCTGATTTGTATTTAAATATTCACACACACTCTATTTGGGTCCATATTCTGTATTCGTGTGATTTGTACAGGTGGAAAACCTTCAGGCTCTGATCAAAGATAAGATGGAAGACTATAGTATACTGTTGTCAGCAAAAGAGCAGTGCCAGCTTGATGTGGAAGAGCGTAATGAAGAGATTGAGAAATTGACAACTCGTATCCGTGAGTTGGAGCAGGCGTTACTGAGCTGTGCGGAGGCCAGCCGAACTGTCACACAGCTGGAGCAAGAACTTCAGAAAGCACGCAAGAACCTTCAGGAGCTCACACAGGTGCACAAAACTACACGTACAATTTCAGATGAGTCTTGCATGTATTCTGATTTCTATAGAACCCCCTGCCTCACATTTAAGCCCCAAAATAGGTTGTCTAGCCACTGCTTCAGTTAATTAATTCAATTAATTTTCCATTTTGCACCAATATCTATAGTTTTAACCCATTCTGATCTGTGTGTTCTTTCTTTCAGGATAAAGAAGCTTTGCAGCAGCAGCAGTATGCAAATAAGCTCCAGATCTCTGCCCTACAGTCCAAACTCGATGAAACCAGACACCGCTTCCCTGATATGACCCCTGACCCTAACCTCCTAGAACAGCTGGAAGCTACACAACAGGATCTGCAGACCAAAGAACAACAGGTGTGTGTGTATATAAGCACAGGATTAAGCAAATTGAAAGAGATTTGTGGACGGTCATGATTAAACAGAGTAACATTATCCAAGTTTGCATTAGCTTTAAGATAGAGGTCTTTAGGTTAGTTCTCTAAATACTTGGTTCATTTTCAGTCTTTGCTTATGGGTAAAAAGTTTGAAATGCCTTTGCAGCCCAACACTGCTGAGAGTGGCGATTAGATGAATATGGAAAATATGTGCAATGCGCTTTGCTCTCAATTACAACAAAATAAGCACACAACAAAAATGACAGTGGTGAGAGAACAGAATTTACGAAAGTATTTTATCAAGGATATGTTTGCACAAGCTCTACAATTTGGCACTCCAGTCAAGCCACATTTATTTATATAGTTCTTTAAAGCTATCTATTTTATACACCATTAAACATAAAAACCGCTGGATGGAATCACCAATATGCCAGTAATTCTAAACAATTTATCCGATAAGACATGCACATAAACTATGATGGAAACACATTTACCCAATAAATCTCTCGATGCACAACAAACTCATGTGACTGTGGCTCAACAGTGGATGTTTTGCACAGCTTCTCTATTTTTGGTTTGACCGTCATTTGAATGATTTGGTTTAATTCCCTCCTTGAAGTCTCACACAATTCCGTTTCCTGAATGCAAGATAAAACAACAGTGTTTTTATTAAGAGTCATATTATGATGTATGAAAAAAGAGCCACATTGATTGCAGTAACTTCCATATTCAGAACAGCTATTTTTACAGATATTATTCTGTTCATTATTTCACTTGAATTATATTGGGGCCTTTAGAGTTTATTTAAGAGTACATGACACAACATCATGGTCTAACAGCTCAGCTGTAGGTGCAACATGTTTTTTGCATAAGGTCATTTTTTGTGCTATGGAAATGAGAATTGCAGCCAATGAAACCTATTTGATTTTAGCAGCAACATTACACTCTGTATTACCAGGCATTGTCAAAAATAAACTGTGAACATTTGTATGGTTTCTATTTGTAAGACAACCTCAGATTGAGATCTAATTTTTTTTCTTGCCCACTTCTTTGTTACATTGAAACTTTTTGTCTCTTAGGTGGAGTTGCTGTCGGAGCGTATAAGTGAGCTTGAGAAGGATGTGGTAGTGAGGGAGGAAGAGCTCGGACAACTAACTCTACAGCTGGAGCTCAAAAACAGAGAGAGCAGAGCTACAGAAGAGCAGCTCCATGCTCACATCACACACCTGCAGGTAAGGCTCTGGCTCCGTATAGTTTTATAATGACTGTAGTTTGCTAGTTATATTGTGGTGGCCAGTATGTTCTAGCCTGACTACGTCAGACTTCCTACTTCCGCTAATTTCATTTCGCTCCTGTAGTGAGTCTGAGATAGCAGCCTATCTTTCAGTTTTCCACCGGCCTGAAAACAGCCGGCCAATCAACGAACAGAGGGCGGACTGAGAGCCGTGACGTAGGCGCTAAGCGCCGAGTTTTACATTGCAGGTTAGAGAAATCGAAAACCGAAACGACCGCAGAAATGGGAAACGAGACACGGGATGCAATCCGCTCTGTTATGGAGAACATTCCAGGGTTTTTTAAACTGAAGCAAAAGTCGTTTACAGCCATGTTCACTCCGGTATTTCGCTCGCATCATCAAGTGTTTACAGCAATGTTCACTCTGGTATTTCGCTCGCATAATCAAGTGTTTACAGCCAGGACCGGCGCGAGGACTTCTGCCGCTGTAGGAACAATTTTGCTGCCCCTCTATTTGCAACGTACATCACCATATTTCGTTTCGATATCATCCTGCATTAGTCCACATAGACGGGTCCCAGATAGGTGATTCATGAACGATCTGTTCATTGCGTATGTCACGTGACAAATGAACGGACTCGGAAGGTAAAGTGATTATTTATGTTCCCTGTAAATCATTTTTTACTGCATTATGATTTCTTAATTCTAAATATGATCAACATTGCGTAGGTGGATGTGATCAGGGAATTTTGCTGTTAAAATTATAACATTTAAAGCCACTTAAATAAACGAAACGAGAGAGTCAGTAATATGAACTTATAACCCAGTCATGACTCGTGAGAGCAGGGGCTCGCTCTCGCGGGGCGGCGGAAGCTAAATCAGTCATGACTCGTAAGAGCGGGGCAGCCGCAGCTCAGTAAATCATATAAATAACCTAGTTTGTGAATTGTTCATTCCCGGTTGGCACACATTTTGCAACGCTTACAAAAGCGCGCTCTCTGTTTACAGTGGAAGTTCGATCTTAGATTTGAGTTCGATGCATGATGTCTGTGGTTCGCATTACATGTGTCTGCGCGTAAAATACGTCATAAATAAACTTATCTGATTGGCTTACGCTAACCAATGATTTTAAACTTCAGAGAAGCGCCCCCTTGCGAGAGAGAAACACTTCTCTATTATGCCATTCCAGACTCTGTCTACGAAGCAAAGTGAAGTAGCCGAGTCTGGTATTACCAGGCTAAGTATGTTCACGACCTTGGATAAATTGTATTCATAGCACAGTACCTTCAGAAAATATGCTTGGGGAGTTTTATGGAGAATGTGAAAGGGTCCTCATTGTGTCTGTCCTTTAGGAGACTGTGGACACTCTGACAAGGCGGCTAGAAGAGGGCAGCGATGAATCCATCCTTCAGCTACCTTCTGCCCTTCTGGAGGAGAAGAATATGGAGATTGACCACTTAAATCAGCAGATCCTCCAGCTGCAGCAGGAGCTGGACATGACCAATGATAATAAGGTATGACAAGTGTCAGTGTGTCCGACTTCCTAAACATGACTTTTAGTCATCAGGGGCCAAATGCATAAAGCCACTCAAAGTAAAATTTTTGTCTTAAGTGTCCAAATTCTAAGATTGACATCATTTTACTCTTATTTCTAAACTTAAGAATAAGTGTGATTCGTAAAGGTTCATAAGTGTCAAGACTTGATCTCAACTCCTAAATTTTTTGAGTGCTGGAGAGATCTATGGAAGCTTGTTTCCACCACTGAATAAATAAATAAAGAACTTCGACTTCATATCTTGCAATTGTGAGATAAAAAGTCAGAATTGTGATGAATGAAGTCGGAATTGCGAGATATAAAGTGGTTAACTAACTTTAAAATAAGCTTTTTCCCTCATAATAGTTTATATCTCACAATTCTGACTTTACAACACACAATTTCGACTTTATATCATGCATTTCTGACTTTATAACACATAACTGCAACTTTATATCAATTCTGACTTTCTATCACACAATTCTGACTATCTCTCGGAATTCTGAGATATTAAGTCACAATTGTGTGTTATAAAGTCAGAATTGCAGACAAAATTGAAAATTGTGAGAAAGTCTGAATTAAAAAAGTTTAAATTTAAAAAGTCACAATTACCTTTTTGGAAACAAGCTTCCATAGAGATCTCTTAACCTAGTTAGGAGTAAAAAGATGGCAGCAGAGAGGAGGAGAACACACTTTCAATCAGCACTTCAGTCTTAGACTTTACTGAAAGTTGCTTTTAGCTGCTTTATAAATGTCTCCTACTCTTAGAAAAGTCTTACTTTTTTGACATTTAAGTCAAAGCTTAAGACTATTTTTAAGAGCATTTCTGAGAGGTTTTATACATATGGGACCAAATATTTTTAGTGATTATAAAACATACAATCACTCAGAGCTGTTACTGAATAAGTTTGACCCAATAACTTGACTCGACCAAGGATTGTTACTTTTAGAGTTATGTAGCACTTAAGGTTTATAACCGAAATTAAAAGCCTAGTAAAGATAAATAATAATAATGTTAACACTTTACAATGTTTTATTCGTTAACATTAATGTAACATGAACCTATGAGCAATACAATTGTTACAGTATTTATTAGGGCTGTCAAATGATTAATCATGATTAATCACATCCAAAATAATAGTTTTTGTTTACATAATATATGTGGGTGCACTGTGTATAATTATTTTCTATATATAAATACACACACATGCTTGTATATATTTAAGAAATATTTTCATGTATATACTGTATATAGATTTATATATCATTTATATTATATAAAAATATAAATATTTTATATATAAATAATATTTTTTTCTTAAATATACATGTATGTGTGTGTATTTATTTATATATATATATATATATATATATATATATATATATATATATATATATATATATATATATATATATATATACACACACAAAATAATTATGCACAGTGCACCCACATATATTATGTAAACAAAAACTTTTATTTTGGATATGATTAATCATGATTAATCATTTGACAGCCCTAGTATTTATTAATCTTAATATTAGTTAATAAAACGTATATATAAAAAGGACTATAAGATTCATTTTAATTACATCAGTAAAATTTAATTTAATTCATTTGTCATTTTTTATATCCCAACCCACACACACAACTTCTTCAGAAATATAGACAGAATTGTTAATGTAGCTAGAATGATGACGAATATTCAGGAAGCAGACAGATCTCATTTCATGCTTCTAAAACGTCATTGCTCTCTTTTTGCACTTTTTTAATGTATATTTTAGCTGATTCTATAATCAAGTGACTTGAAATACAGTTATCACAAGGCGAGTAGATCTAAGGTTTAGTGTCTTGCTTAGTGTGAAGACTTCCGAAGACTTGTAACTGATCCTCATTTCCATTTTCAGACACTAGAGGAAAAGCAAGCTGAGATAGAAGAGCTGCGCTCTCAGGTTGAACGTCTTCGTTGTGACCAGGAACGTTTACGGCAGGCAAAGGAAGAGGAGACCGAGCAGCTCCATGAGGTTATTAACAAGCTTCAAGAGGAGTTGAGCCAGCTTGACCCCAACCATCATGAGGTCAGCGACCCTAGCACTGACAGTGCAGAGTCATCGGACTTTCCCTGGTCCGCTCATCCCCGCCAGCAGAGGGCATCTGAGGAAAGCCTGTGCCAGGAGCTCAGCAGCCACACGCTGCAGTCGTCACGTGCTCGCTTGCAGGAGTTAAAGATTGAGCTGGAACGTGCCGCTGGGGAGAAGGATTCTCTTCAGAAGCTGTTGCTCTCCCAGGAGGAACAGTATGGAAGTCAGGTGGAGGCGCTTGGCCGGAGTCTTGGAGAGGAAAGGGGGAAGGTGGTCCTGTTAGAACAGGAGGCAAATGAGCTGAAAGTACAGCTAGAGGAGAAACGGACAGAAGCTGAGGGATTGGCGGCCCGTGTGGAAGAGTTGGAAGAAACAGTGCGAGCTCATCAGTCCAGCATGCGAGAATCTGAGCTCCAGTTGAGAAGGGTGGAGGAGAGAAAAGATGAGGTCCAGCAGGAGCTTGACAGGCTGCAAGAGGAGGCCAAGAACCAGCGTGTTGAGAAGGAGCTTCTGGGAAAACAGGTCTCAGAGCTGCAGCACAAAGAGGAGCAGTATGAGAATGAGCTGGCCGCTTTACAATCCACGGTCACAGAGCTTGAGGAGCACGTCCAAGAAGGCAGAGCCAATGTCAGTGCCTTGGAGACCGGCAAAAGAGAACTGTACATGGAGAGAGAGGCTCTGAGAAAACGGGAGGGATATCTCCAGGAGGAAATTGAGCTCTTGAAACAGGAAATGACATCAAAGATGAACTACATAAAAGAACTACATGAGCAACAGGAGGAGACGGTGGCTAAACAAGGGGAAGCCCAAAAAGAAGTACTGGTGAGATACTCACTCTCTTGTGTGTGTATATGTTGATGTGTGTATAGTGTATGTATGCAGGTTTCGACATTAAGGCTTGTCCGCTTGTCTGGGACAAGTGGATTTTTTTTGTAGGACAAGTAGAAGAGAAACCTACGTTGTCCAACCAGACAAGTTAAATTTCAAACAAAATAAAATGGCATGTTACTTCACGTTATGTGCCACTCGTTACGTCTATTTTACAGATTTAATTTTACCGATTTGAAACGAACACATTTTTTGCGCTGCCTGTGAATGTCCTGAATGTGACTCACAGAAGAAGCAGTACAATGCGCATGCACAGATATCAAAGTTCTCTTTCGCGCATGAACGAACATCAACACCACACACAATTAAGCCAAAATGTCATTTGTCGAGTATCTTCATAACATAAGAGCAGTCTTATGATGGACATAAAGAGTTGTGACTCATGAGAGAATGAGGCGTGTGTGAGATCCGCGTCTCTGTCCACAGGCTGCTCTTAAAGGGCCAGCTACCAATAAAGCGTTCTGCCGGTAAAGTTAATGAAAGAACAAAGAGAACAGAGAAAATTACTCACTGCTCTTGACTAAAGAACTTGTGTAGCTTTAATAAGGGGTAGTCTAAATATAATTTATTATTTATGCAGTGCACACTGTTTGATAACTTTATTCAATTTCTGTATATGTCCTACCTGTTAGACAGTTAATTTTTATCCAGACATCAATGTCTTATTGATCATTATAGGTGTTATCAATCATTTAGTTGTTATTGCTAATTTCAGAATTATCACTAATCTGTGTGTGCATTTGGTTTAGAACCAAACAAGTTGACTCATGAAACCATTTGTTTAATTAAAATCAATAATTGCAATGTGACATTTTCCTCAAATCGGTGCAGCCCTAGATAAAATTATAAATCTTTACCCGGACAAGTGACTTTTGTGCATGGACAAATTTACTTGTCCGATGGACAAGTGCCTCAAAAGTCAGTCAAGCCCTGTGTATGTATGTGTGTGTGTGTGTGTTTTTTTTTTATTTTTTATTCACTTTGTGTTGGTATTTGAGCAATACAAACAAACTGTAATTGTTATGAACTTGGACTGTAAACTCTTTCCATGTCCTGTGATGTAAACACTGAGTTATTTGGGAAGTTGCCTTTTGGTTATAAGCTTTCCAGAGTCTTTAATTAGTCGCAGATCAACAATGTTTTGTGTGCGGTTGCTGTAGTGCCTGAAATTACAGCGGGATAAAAGGGGAGGAATGAGAACAAACTGATTTAGTCCAGCCCTCTGGCACACAAGAGGAGAGTTTCACACAGGAAGTAACATTTCAAAGAGGAAGTCTGTCTGAAGTCCTTTAAACAGTTTATTTTTAAGCTTGATCTCAATTTTAGATTTGGTTAATCACAGCGTAAGGTGGAGAGCCGCTCTATTTATGTTTGCTGGGTTCTGAGTACAATGGAGAGGTATTTTATCAAATAACTGTGTCTAGCTAGTGAGTACAAGTGTACTTTTTGTTGTTTGTTGTGTTTGTTGATTTTGTTGATTGAACAGAAGGCAAAACCCTGGTTGCTTTAACTTGAAAGAATCCAAATATATAATGTCCAACTTTACATATTCACTAGCTAGTTGGGAATAGTTTGACAAGAGACTTGCTGTGCATTTAAACTTTTAAAAATGAGGTTGTTGCTTCATTTATCTAAAGCCATGCTATGAAAAATTAGCGAGTTTGAAACTGCTGATGTAATGCATTTCGAGTGAGTGGTGTAAAGGACTGTTTATGTCTTATGTTTGCAGACATGTGCTGAAGAGACCTTAGCTAAAGCTGAGACTGCTTTACGTGAGAGGGAACAGCAGCTGATCCACCTGAGGGTGGAGCATGATGCTTTAAGGGCGGAGCTAACCGCAGTGAAGGAGGGTCTTAGTACCAGCACAGAGAGAGCAGAGAAGCTACTGGAAGAGGGACAGGTATGTGCAGTAGTTCATTTCCTTAATTGATCCACATCTTAGGATATCATCAGGTTCATCTGTTAAAATATTTATTTATTTTCAAATTTTTGGACTTTTGGAGTCTTGTTTTTTTTTAAGTAATGTATTATCATACATGATTTACAAAATAACGAGTTCACTGGCTAATTAGTTCAAGTAAGAGAAAATATAGTCACCTGGTCATGAACCTGATAGCATGATCACTGTCAAAGGAGGGTTAGTTTTTAGCATTTTAATTGTTACACATTGATTTTTAGTTCAAAATTGTATAATCTTACCTGTATTATCATTTATTATCTTATCTTATCTTAAATCATTTATCCACATTAATAAGCAATCAGCCAAGCAACAAAATACTTCAACAATATTAGTTACATTAATACTAGGGCTGTCAAACGATTAATCGTGATTAATTGCATCCAAAATAAAAGTTTATGTTTACGTATTATATGTGGGTGCACTGTGTTGTTTTAACCTCAACTTGCTGCGCATTTAAACTTTTAAAAATGAGGTTTTTGCTAATTTGTATTTGTATATGTTTTAGATATAAAAATATTTCTTAAATATGTACAAGCGTGTGTGTGTATTTATATGTATATACTGTATATTATATATAAATATTTTTTCCATAAATATATATGCATATGTGTGTGTGTGTGTGTGTGTGTGTGTATATGTATATGTATGTGTGTATGTGTATGTGTGTGTATATATGTATGTGTGTGTGTGGTTCATATATTTTATATATATATTGTGTGTGTGTGTGTGTGTGTGTGTGTGTATATATATACACACACACACACACACACACACACACAAAATAATTATACACAGTGCACCCACATATTATGTAAACACAAACTTTTATTTTGGATGTGATTAATCGTTTGACAGCCCTAATTAATACTAATATTAAAGGTTGGTTCACTCAAAAATTGAATTTGTCATTACTCACCATGTTCCCAACCTTCAAGACTTTCATCCAACTTATAACATTTTTAATGAAACTTGAGAGATGGATTACTTTTACAATCTCATGCATTTTTGAAGCACCAAAGTTTTGGTGCAGTGGACTTTCAATAGAGGGACACAAATCTCAAATTTCATTCATGTTAATTTGTGTTTTGAAGATGAGCCAAAGTGTTTTGGGTTTGTAGCAACATAATGTAATTAATGACCGTATTGACTTTTTTGGGTAAACTAATACTTTGATAGAATTGAGTATTCCATATTGCCATGTAATGTTATTATGCTGCCTGCTTTTAAATTGTAACAGTTTTACATAATTTGTGGTATAAATAACTTTCAACATGGCAGCAAAACAATCAAGTTATCTGATTTGATGTTTCACCTTCAGACGAAAGATCGTGCATTAGCTGATCTCGAGGTCCATAACCAGCACCTGAAGGCGGAGCTGCGGAGTCTGCAGGATGACCTGGCTGTGCAGGAAGAAGAGTTGGCCTATCAGCAGAGGGAGCTAGAGCAGCTCCGACAGCGCTGCAACCTGCAGGACCACCATCCCAAACACGTCCACTGCTTCGTCGAAGGCCTTTCCCGTGACCCGTCGCTCTCCGCCTCCCTGTCTTCCCCAGAAGTTCTCCGAAGGTCGGACTGCAGCGAAGACCGGCCCTCTCGTCTGCAGGTTTCTCATCTCTCAGAGCTCAGCGCACGACACAACGCCAGCCTGGAGCTCCACAGCAAGGCTTCACCCATGGAGCAGGACAAGGAGAGACCACACGGCAGACAAATGTTTATCCCACCTTCAGAGGAAGTCCAACCCATCACACACTCTGCATCCCCATGCTCGCTTTCTTTGTCCGAACACCTCTCTGTGCTCGACTCGCTGGATGCAGTAAAGGTAAGCATGCATTTAACTTTTTCAAAAGAAATCTACCAGGGCTCAAGAGTAAAACAAATTTTTTTTTCTCTTCTCTGTGTTTCTGCTGATATTTTTACCGGCCCATCACAAAAAAAATAATAATTACCTTTTTTTTGTCTGATGAGGCTGGGAATATGTATCCATCCCATCACCCCCAAATAAATAAATAACTATATATATATATATATATATATATATATATATATATATATATTATATATATATATATATATATATTAATTTATATAAATTATTGCTTGTATACAGGAGATTTTAAAACCAATGAAATAGTAATACATTAAATTGTTTTAATAACTATTAAGTTCTGTAATTTTATACTTTCTCTCAGTTTTATTTTGCAGTTTTATAGTAAAGACATTTGAGTTTCTGTATCATGAACCTTCTTTTCTTTCTATAAATCAAAAATATTGATTTATATAGCCCAGCCCTAATGCCAGAAAATAACATTTGTCATTTTAAATGTTGTTTTCTTACAAGAAATTGTTACTTCATGGGTATGAAACCATACACTTTGCTCAGTGAATTTTATTAGTTTATCTGCACAGATCTAAAAATTCTCACTCTTTGTGATTCCCTGATGATTTTTTTCTTGAATTTGTGGAAAGTGTCATAAACGGATGTCTATAGGTGTATAGAGTTGTTGCAACACATGCTAGTTTTGACATTGTTTAGCAACCTAATAGTGTGATAATGGGGCTATGTTTCAAGGTTCTTGAATCAGACAATTCGGATGTAACGCTATCTCGGTCTCCACTTGGCTCCACCTCTCCTGAGTCTGTGCCGGAGTGGGTCAGCGATGGATACGGCAGCAGTGAGTTGTTTATGCATGAAGATTTGAAAAAGACAGACTGCATGTGTTTAATAAAGGGTTAAAATCTTTAATCTTGTTGGAGTTATCTGAAGTGTATTTTTGTGTGCGTGTAGACGTGAGCTCAGAATTGGAGGCCATGCTGAAGCTCGAGTTGGAGAATACTGAGCGTTTAGATGCTCATTTTGTGGAGTATCTGCGCTGCCGAGGAATGTCACCTGCTCAAAACACAGATAGTGCTGCTGGCAGCATGAATGAAAGCCATGAGGCCCTCACACCTGAGTTGCAGGTAAACAGTCTTCACAATGCTACCCTCACTCATACATAAAGAAATTATTTGATTTTATGTTTGTCTGTACCATGCATAGGCTATGCTGAAGCGTGTCTACCAGGAAAGCTGCAGAATCCTGTCTTTGTCCCATCGCCCTGCCCCATCTGGCCAGTCTCGGCCAGATTCTGAGCCTGCTCCGCCCCCCTCCTGGCAGAGGGAGAGACGGGCCTTACAGGAGACCATCCTATCGCTCAGAGAGCTGCTCTGCAGGATGGCTGACAGGGAACCCAAGGTGAGACTCATCTGTGCTTTGCTTACCTGATAATCTTTTTAAGTCACAATGAAACTGAAGTAGTGACAGTATTGTGCCACTTTCAAGTGACACTTCCTAGAAATTGAAAAAAGTGTTGGGTGTGGTCTTGGTTCCATCCATTGGTTTCTGGTTAGATCAGTGTTTCCCAACCTTTTTTTGCTACAGCACAGTTTTAATCCCACAACACGGCAATAAGCACTAAAATAACAAATTGCACAAACATGCTTGGCTTTAAATGGAATATTAAAACTGGATATTACATTAAGTAGTACTTGCATTTAAGGTGAAACTTGAGCTTTAGTCCGGAAGAACAAAAGGTCATATACACTAACCGGCCACTTTATCAGGTACCCCATGCTAGTAACGGGTTGGACCCCCTTTTGCCTTCAGAACTGCCTCAATTCTTCGTGGCATAGATTCAACAAGGTGCTGGAAGCATTCCTCAGGGAGTTTGGTCCATATTGACATGATGGCATCACACAGTTGCCGCAGATTTGTCGGCTGCACATCCATGATGCGAATCTCCGTTCCACCACATCCCAAAGATGCTCTATTGGATTGAGATCTGGTGACTGTGGAGGCCATTTGAGTACAGCGAACTCATTGTCATGTTCAAGAAACCAGTCTGAGATGATTCCAGCTTTATGACATGGCGCATTATCCTGCTGAAAGTAGCCATCAGAAGTTGGGTACATTGTGGTCATAAAGGGATGGACATGGTCAGCAACAATACTTAGGTAGGCTGTGGCGTTGCAACGATGCTCAATTGGTACCAAGGGGCCCAAAGAGTGCCAAGAAAATATTCCCCACACCATGACACCACCACCACTAGCCTGAACCGTTGATACAAGACAGGATGGATCCATGCTTTCATGTTGTAGACGCCAAATTCTGACCCTACCATCCGAATGTCGCAGCAGAAATCGAGACTCATCAGACCAGGCAACGTTTTTCCAATCTTCTATTGTCCAATTTCGATGAGCTTGTGCAAATTGTAGCCTCAGTTTCCTGTTCTTAGCTGAAAGGAGTGGCACCCGGTGTGGTCTTCTGCTGCTGTAGCCCATCTGCTTCAAAGTTTGACGTACTGTGCGTTCAGAGATGCTCTTCTGCCCACCTTGGTTGTAACGGGTGGTTATTTGAGTCACTGTTGCCCTTCTATCAGCTCAAACCAGTCTGGCCATTCTCCTCTGACCTCTGGCATCAACAAGGCATTTCCGCCCACAGAACTGCCGCTCACTGGATGTTTTTTTCTTTTCGGACCATTCTCTGTAAACCCTAGAGATGGTTGTGCGTGAAAATCCCAGTAGATTAGCAGTTTCTGAATACTCAGACCAGCCCTTCTGGCACCAACAATCATGCCATGTTCAAAGTCACTCAAATCACCTTTCTTCCCCATACTGATGCTCGGTTTGAAACTGCAGGAGATTGTCTTGACCATGTCTACATGCCTAAATGCACTGAGTTGCCGCATGTGATTGGCTGCTTAGAAATTAAGTGTTAACGAACAGTTGGACAGGTGTACCTATAAAGTGGCCGGTGAGAGTAGGTCGTATATGATGCTGTTGATGATAAAACGACAAATTTACAGATAGTCACTGTCAAGTGAAATCTCCTCATATTTTTAAATAAACACTGTCATCAAGTTGGTTTTGTGGCTTTGTTCATGGCAAGACACTTGCTCATGCAGTGTTAACATTTTATGAAAAATTAAGATCAAATGGAGTTCTTGACTCAAGGTTTTTTGATTCACCAAATGACTTATGTGGTAATGTGCAGGTTATTTTACAGTTTAGTAAGTTTATGGTAGCTATATAGGTGCTCATTTTGGCCAAATGTATTCAAGAAGAAAACCTATAAAAATATTAAAGATAAAATGCTATGCACAGGATATTTAAAAACATATTTTGGCCTTAACTAGACTGTAAATACCAGACTAAGATGGTATTTCCAGACTAAGAAGAGGTAAATACCTCTTCTCCACTCTTCAGATACAAAAAAACAACATTATCCTTTATAGATAGTTTCTTAAAGTAAAATGCTGCACTCAAACATCACGTCAGTAGAACAGTTTTTTGACTGAACGTCCGCCCACAGGAATGCTCCCTCAACTTGCGCTCTTCTTATAACTTACTGTGTTTTCTCGGCTTGACGGTGATTTTTCTGAAGTAAAACTGACGCTTCATCTTTTGTGTGATATACTGATGAGTTTAATAAAGTTTATTGTACTTGTTTGATCATCTTATTCGGACCTGGCAAAAAACAGCAGACTAGGCTATTAATAAATAATGGATGCATACAAGCAAGCAGATGACCAATTAGTTATAATAACCGTAATTAAACTACTAAACTATACCTGTTCCATCTTTATATAGCAATCTGACTCTGTAGGCATTATTGTCTGACTCGAAATGAACACCGTTACGGAGAGTTTCTGATATCATCATTCCGTGAGATGAAATTGTCCTGAGAGACTGAGCGTGAGCTCATTAAGCTCCGCCCCCTGTGCCAAAAGCAGCAGCTTATTTGCATTTAAAGGGCACACACTAAAACAGTGCATTTTTCTGAGCCCCCAAAAAAGTTATACATGCTGTAAAAAATGATCTGTTGGGTATTTTGAGCTGAAAGTTCACATACACATTCTGGGGACATCAGAGACTTATTTTACATCTTGTGAAAAGGGGCATAATATGGGACCTTTAAATAACAGTAAAACCCACTGAAGAGATGCATGTCTGTCCCTCACAGCCTTGCTTTACATTTTTTTTCTTTTTCTTTTTGCTACAAAATATAATATCTAAAAAGTTACAAATCGGATGACAAAAGATTGTGTACAATAGGTTTTTCAGTAAAGTTTTAATCATGTTGATTAGGCTTTGTAGAGGTAAAGACGTAACATGGATGCAGAGTTCACAGCATTTTGTAGAGTTATGGTCGCATCAGCATGTGTGTGGTTCAACAGTCCCCTTTTGTATTTTAATTTTTGTGTTTGTGTGTATGCGTATGAAGACTGACAGTGGGGACATGGACTGGAGGCGCGAGCTGTTGCATGCGGTCCGCAGTGTGTTTGACAGTGAACGGGAGTGGCTTCACTCTCAGCTTCAGGCTTTCATGACATCCAGCACTCAGATGGACCTCACACCTTTGCTGGACGAGTTGAAGAAACTGTTTCAGAAGCAGGTGCTGAGCAGCCCAGCATGTGATGCTGTTTCCACACCGTTCGTGTTCTCTCATCTCAATCTTGACATAGATCAAGTGTGTTAAAGTGCTTCTGTTATTCATTAACCTTTTCTCTTTCAGGAGGAGCAGCAGTGGAGATCTTTAGAGCAGCTCTTCAACGCAGACCGTCACAGTCTATTGGCTGAGGTGCGCAGCCTGCATGCAAGCAGCCAGCAGAGTCAAGAACAGCTGCGGCAACTACAGGATTCACTTCACACTGCAAAAGAACATGGCACGGAAATGCAACATCAGCTGCATAGAGATGGTAAATATTTCAGTGTCATCTATGGTCAAAAAGTGTAAAACATACTGACAGCAAATATAAAGAAAAACAACAAAATCAGTCACAAAGGCAAATTTTAACTGTGCAATGTTTTAGTTGAAGAGCTTGAGCTGCGGCTGCAAAAGGAACAGACACTGTCAAATGATCTGTGCTCCACACTGGAGGCTGAAAAGAGTAAAGGACTGGAGCAACAGAGACAGTTAGAGGCAGAGCTAAAGGCTGTGTCGATGCTGAAGGCAGAGCTAGAGGAGACCAGACTTCAGCTTCAGTCATCATACAACATTCAAGAGGAATTAAAGAGCCAAATTCACAAGCTCAGGTATGGCAAACTTGTGCATGCACCCAATTGAAAATAAATTAGTAGTATGCTGTAAACTTTTTTTTTACATTTTTTTTTATGAATGTTTGCCTTAAGGCTGAAGCAGGAACATGATGAGGCTGAGCATCAGGCCTGTCTAGAGGCATTGAAGAAAGAGCAGGCCAGAGTACAAGAATTTCAAGAGGACCTTCAGCAGCAGAGACTCAACAATCAACAAACAATTGAGCAAAACCATCAAAATCAGGAGGTAATGAACATTTTTGATGTACGAACCTTCATTTGGTTGGGGTTTTGATATATCTCAGGCCCCGTCCACACTACTGCGTTTTCGTTTAAAAACGGAGAATTAAACGATACGATCTCCGTCCACAACAGCGTTTTATCTGCGTATTAGAAATGATCTCGGTCCACATTAAAACGACTGAAAACACGGATCACGTGACCATTCACTAACACTGGGCATGCGCGTGCCAGTGTAAACAGTGGTTGGCGAATCAGGGAAGGATACGTCATGACTGATGACACCCAATCATAGAGCCGAGCGTCAGCCTCTGCGTCAGCGTTTCAGAAGTCCTCCGTTTTGTGTCGTCCACACTAAAATGCCCTCTGGAGATTCAAAACGCATCTGCAGCGTTTCTAAACTTCTCAGTTTTAGGTCTTCATTTTTCCCATTTTAGTCTGGACAGGAGGTGCAAACGTAGCAAAAGGTCTCAGTCTTTTAAACGAAAATGCAGTAGTGTGGACGTGGCCTCAGTCAATCAGTTCACCACCACCACCACCACAAAAAAAAAAAAATCAGATTCATTCTCTGATTTGTTCAGTGGCTCTTTGTTCAGGTTAGGTACATTTTCCTCAACTGATTGTTGTCTGTGACCGCAGAATTAGACTTGTACAGGCACTGCAACAGTTCTGATATGATGTCATGCTCGCAGCATCTTTTTTCTACCCTTATGGTAGTTCAACAAACTCAGGTTTACAGAATAAGTTTCGAGTTGACCAAACCAATTAAATCTGTGGCCTGTTGCACAAAGCCGGTTTCTTTTGCTTACTTGCTACCCAGGTAAGTCCGAGATTAGTTCTTTGTGATTAGTACTTTGTGTTGTACGTTGCCATGACATTCACGCACGCTCAAAACCACTTCGATGGTACCTCAACCTTTGTTGTTGAACACAACAAATGTGTCCAAGGGTTAGTTTACCCAAAATATGAAAATTGTCATTAATGACTTACCCTCATGTTTCTTTTTTCAAGCCTGTAAGCCCTATGTTCATCTTCGGAACACAGTTTAAGATATTTTAGCTTTAGTCCATGTTTTCTGACCTTCCATTGAAAATGTATGTACGGTATACTGTCCTTGTCCAGAAAGGAAATAGACATCATCAAAGTAGTCCATGTGACATCAGTAGGTAAGTTTGAACTTTTGAAGCATTGAAAATACATTTTGGTCCAAAAATAACAAAAACTATGACTTTATTCAGCATTCTCTTTTCGATTCTGTTGTTAATCCGCGACAGTAACACTGATGATGTCAGACGCTGCTGACGTGTTCATCTGGTGTGTCTGTGTATTCGGGTTCAAACATATATGGCTGAAATAAGTCTTCCTCTGTGTCGAAATCCTTAGACATGTTTGGGAAGATTGTTTTGTTTACAGCGTGCGTCTCCCTCAGACCGTAAACAAGCTCGGGCGCACTGATAAGCACGTCAGCAGCATCTTACGTCAGTTTGTCATTGAACTTTGATTGAATGATTTAAATAAAGTCGTAGTTTTTGTTATTTTTGGACCAAAATGTATTTTCGATGAATCAAAACATTCAAACTAACCCACTGATGTCACATGGACTACTTTGATGTCTTTATTTCCTTTCTGGACAAGGACAGTTTACCGTATAGTTTACCGCATATACATTTCAATAGAGGGACAAAAAAATCTCGGACTAAATCTAAAAAATATCTTAAAACTGTATATAGCATATATATATATAGCATATATATATGTCATATACCTTACGTGAGTATAGTGTATGTATGAATATATATATATATATATATAAAGTATTTATATAATTTGTTATTAATTTAACTTTGTGAGTTATGTGGTGATATTGAGAATTATGTTTTGAGGTTTTGTTTAATTTACTATATTACTATACAAATTACTATATTGGATTGTGCATCACTGCCATGGTTGAATGTGTATAAATGGCTGTTAAAATTGATAATTTGCCCTTATGCGTTTTGTTTTATTTATTTTTTTCTCTTTTTATTTTGTTTTAACAGTCCTTGCACCAGGCTTTGAACGAGCAAGCATCACATGTCAAGCAGCTGAACTCCGCTCTGAACCAGGAGAGCATCACATGCAGTAACCTGCGCTCTGAGCTCCAGATCGAGCAGTCTCGCTGTGAGGCCCTAATGGCCCAGGAGCGGAGCGCACTGAACTTGCACTTTCCCGCTTGGAGGAGGAACGCTCTCGAATCGGCGGAGCTCTCGGATTCACTCTCACGCCAGGCCCAGGAACACGCCCGGCGTTTAGAGGAGGAAGCCCGCAGACAGGAAGCGGCCAGTGCCCATGACAGAAAGTTCATTCAGGACCTACGGGCACAGACTCAGAACACGGAGGCGTCAGGGAGAAGACCTGGCAGCCATGTTGGAACGTTTGCAAGGGCAGGTCCTGGAGGGAAAGCGCAGGCAAGCAGAGGAGGCCGAGCGGAAGGCACACAAGGAGCAGGAGGAAGTGAGGAGGCTCCGTGCTGCTCTGGAGGGCCTGCAGACTCAGAAGACGGAGGTCGGGCACACTCTAGAGGCAGAGCGAGAGAGAGCTGCTCACTTACAAGTGGAGCTGGATGTGATGAAGGAAAAGATGAGAGTGGTGAAAGAGAGGGAGGAGAGAGATGGAGAGGAAGAGGAGACAGGAGAAACAGGAGCAGCTGGAAAAGGAACGGCGGCAGGAACGCACCAATGAGAAACTGGTGATTAATTCTTTTCATTTATACCTGCAGGACACCCGACCCAGTATCCGACAATTAAACACTAATTTAATTCCGTACCAGACCTTTTGACATAAAGGCTGCAACCTGAACTGCCACCCGCATTAAATCAACTACATACAAAAATTATTTATTTTCTCTTTAACACAAGCAATCAAACCAACATTAGGCATTCTCAGTTGTGCATTTAAGAAGACACGCAGCCCAACATGGTAATGATTTAAAAGAAAATAAAAAGACGAGAACGTGCATACCATTGTGTAAATGATCCAGGAGTTTTGCCTATATGTGAACAATCTGCCCATTTCAGGCTGTTTTTGAACAAATGTGCGTAAATCGTCTAATAGACTTACAGGCGCATAAAGATCTCCATAAATTAAAAGAACATAATAGCCAAATATGAGCCTTACTGTCATATATTATTGGGGTTATTTGAGCAGATTTCACTCTGCATTTAAATGTGGTTGTTTCTCCTGATACTATGCTGTGCAGCCTATTCGTCGCCATTGGTCCTAAGCCATATTCGCACGGGATTAGTTTTACCTGGGAACCACGTGTGAATTTGAAATTACCACCAAATATCTGAATTTACGTAGAAGCGCATTCAACACGGGATAAGTGAAACCTGTGATTTTCTCGAATTTACTGAGCTTATCTCCGGATATGATGTCATTAGGCTATAGCTTTTGAAATGTCTTTGTCGTTATGTCTAGCTGTATATAATAAACAGAAGAATTGTCCTTACCATATGCTGCTAAACATGTTCATTCATCTCCATCTAATCGTTCTTTTGTTTTTGCTCTTCTAGGTGGTTTTCAGCTTTCTCTTTCTGCAAGATTTGTATAACATTAGTTGTTCTAGCGATATGACCCCACACCAAAATACTATCAAAACACTTTAACTCAGCCTCTATTCTCCGTAAAAGATGGATGAAGAAGCGCAAATGAAACAAAAACCTTGAAAAATGATATACGGATTAGGACAAATCACAGCGAATGTCGATTCAGCACGGACTGATATTATCACAGGACCTCTGTGTTCGCAAATGTGGTGGGTAGTTTGCGGGGGAGTTATTACTTTACAAATTACAGACATGGCCGAATTCAACGGGATTAAGGTCACAGACAAACTCTGCAATTATTACAAATTACTACAGGTCACCAGATAATACTTAATCCCATGCGGATCAGGGCTTTCAGCAGCAAAAGTCGAAACCCAGAAAGTTCGAACCCACGCTTCGCAAATGACAACACAAATATTATTCCACCCGTTACTTAAATATTAGCAGCAGAAGTCAGATTTCAATTACGAGACTGAGAATGACTGACAAGACAATGGCAGAGGATTTTGTGTCAAAGTAAACTAAAAGTAAGCGCAACATATCCTGAGCGTCATTTTCGATTTTTATGTGAGCATCACATCACTTTTCTAAAATAGTATTTTTATTTTTTAATCTCTCAGATGGAGTTGGAGTTGTTGCGTCAGAAGGATCAGCAGAGATTGAGGCAGCTGCAGCAGACGCTTGCCGACCTGGAGCATAAAGAGAAACAGCTCACATCAGAACGCCTGCAGAGACACACACTCCAATGGCCTGACCTTCACCCAGAACACATTTGCAAACATCCCTCAGGTAACATTCTTCATTTCTAAATTTGGTATGGGTATTAAAGGAGTAGTTCACTTAAAAAAAAAACTTTTGCTGATAATTTACTCACCCCATGTCATCCAAGATGTCCATGTCATTCTTTCTTCAGTCGAAAAGAAATTAAGGTTTTTGATGAAACATTTCCAGGATTTTTCTCTATATAATGAACTTCAGTGGGAACCAAATGGTTCAAGGTCCAAAAGACGGTTTCAGTGCAAACTGTTCGAAGGGCTTTAAACGATTTCAGACGATGAATAAGGGTCTTATGAGCGAAACGATCGCTCATTTGAAAAAAAAATAAAGTTAGTTTTATAAGCTCAAATGGTCGCCTGCTCTGTTCTGTGATGCGCGTTCGTGACTCTCCTGTTCAAACTCGTTCATCAAAATGAACGGATCTTTTTTACGTGTCATTTGGTTCATTCAACGAACGAAATGAACGAGTCGACTCTGGAAAAGATTCGAATAGTCACGAACGCGCATCACAGAACAGAGCAAGGTGAGCATTTGAGCTTATAAAACTTGAACTTTTTTTTTAAATGAGCGATCGTTTCACTTGATAAGACCCTTATTTATCAGTCTGAAAATCGTTTTAAAGCCGTTCGGACAATTTGCAGTTTGAAACAGTTTGCACTGAAACTGTCTTTTTGACCTTGAACCGTTCGAGGTCCCATTGAAGTGCATTATATGGAGAAAAATCCTGGAATGTTTTCATCAAAAACCTTCATTTCTTTTTGACTGAAGAAAGAAAGACATGGACATCTTGATGACATGGGGGTGAGTAAATTATCAGCAAAAGTTTTTTTTTTTTTTTAAAGTGAACTACTCCTTTAAAGTGCAACAGACCTGTACTGTCAAATTTTAAACCTAAACCTAACCCTAAAATACTGATTCCCACAGGATTTCACTCAGATGAAAGGGTATGGCATTTATGAAGTTGTATGATATTTTTAAAATAAGGAAAAATAGATTTGTGGTACTGTGTTCGTCCAGAAACCAACCCAGATGTTCAGCACAAATTCAGATTTTCGCATGTGATTTGTCATTTAAAACCAATGCAGGGGAATATCAGACGGGTTCAATGGATTTGTGGAATTCACTTCTCTTGACAGTAGGCATTGCAGAAAAACCCTGGGTACCAGACAATGGAAAGTGTATGAAATAGAGAACTGTGGACATATACACGTGTATATAATACATCCATGTGTATTTATAGGCTAATATAATCTGTTCATAATATAAGTTGTCATATATGAAAGTGCTAGACTGAAAGATAAATATAATTTGGTTATATTAGATGTCGTATCTTAATTAACCATAATCATGTTTGTATCTGTCATGTTTTGCTTACTTTATACCTGTAAACAAATGCATATAAATAAAACCTGGGACTTTGAAGATGGCTAAGCCTCAACATCTTTTAACCACTTTTAACTTGCAGTACAATAGTGATGTGCATGACAGGTGGTTACGTTCCCTCTAAACCTTTCTGATCAACTGCTTTTCTTGGTTTTGAGTTTTATTTACTAAAATACCCTTGGTCTGCTCAAAAGGTTTTAACAGTCATACGTTTAAAATTTATATTATATTTTGGCGCGTATTCCTGCTGATCACTTCTCTTTGTATGAGCGGGACTTTATGCGACAGTTGTTTGTGTTAGCAAGCATGACATGTTTGATATTGTAATATATTTGATCCTGTGTTCCTTAGGACTCTACCTCATCTAATCCCTCTCTAATGAAGCGTTTGATGAAGGAGAACTCTGAGTTCTCTGAGTGTCTCGCTGCTCTGAGTGAGGAGAAGATCGCCCTCAAACACACCATATCCTGTCTGGAGAGAGACCTGCAAAGCTTCAGGCACCAGGAGCAGGTAATCTTAATTTATTATTAACGGTGGACCTTTTTGAACAGCAAGCAAGACACTATGCAACCAATTGCAAAATGCATGCAGAAAATTGCAGTTCATTTCTATGGGATCATATATTTGCATATCTGAGGGAATGTGTATGTGTTAATGTTTAGTATGTAAATGTTTTGATTTTATTCAGTGATGGTTGTGTGTGCATTTCTGTCTGTCCGGTCAGGTGAAGTCTCCTACTGTTAGAGAGCAGTGCGTGTCATCGGAGAAACTGGCCTGGCAAAAGGAGAAGGCGGCTCTTCAGACTGCGTTACGAAAAGCAGAAGCTGAACTGTCAAGAGTTACAGCTAGCAATGAGAACAGACCTATCAATGACCCCTCAAACAACAAGGTAAATCGATGTTACTTTACCAGTGTATTTTAATGAAAAAGCTTAGTCCATTAATTGAATAAATTACAATTAATTGAAAATATTAATGAAATTAAAGCTGACTTTTTTTCTTTTATAAATGTGATTCTAAACCGTTGGAACTGCTTGCTTTATGAACCTGTTCCTATAGGTACAGCGACTCTATGAAAGATACCTGCGAGCAGAGAGCTACAGGAAGTCGCTGGTGTATCAGAAACGCTATCTGCTACTGCTACTGGGAGGGTTTCAAGAGTGCAGAGCAGGCTCTGCTTGCGCTCATAGCCCGTATGGGCGCACAGCCAACGTTAAGCCAATCACTGGTCTCCAGACCTCTAAACCGCTTCAGAACGTCTGTCAGAGTAGTCATCGCTATATCAAGGTAAAAAAACAAATGCCATCATGGATTCCCAACTATGTGTCTGGCAGGGTTAGTATAATGTTTGGAAAATGGTTGAAAATTCACCCCATCTATTTTCTAAATGCATGTAAACCGTGTATAATCAGCATGTCATTGTCGGACCTTATGGTGAAAATAAAGTTCTGACAACTTCACCAATCATTTAGTTCATTTGAACCTGCAAGTTAATGTTCATCTGCTGATTTCAAAATCCCAACAATGGATGGATGGATAGACAGAACCAAGCTTCCTTACTTTCCTACCCTACGTTTTACTTGGATGCATGTCAAAATACGGGAACAAAATCTGATGCTGCTACCATTTCACTGTGACTTTAAAAGTTAAAAATGTGCTTGAAGTTTGATTATGACTCAGGAAAATTGTTCAGTTTCTTATTCCTTCAATACAAGGCTTTCCTCCATTTCTCACCAGTTATTTTTACCATGTTTTTACTGAGTATTTATGTTGTAAGACTGTGTTGTCAAATGAACGAATTGAATATACACCTTATTGATGATGCATCATCATACAGGCAAGCAGATGAGCCCATAATATAAACGGCAGAATGTAAATGCATTTCTCTCGTTAATGTTTTTCCAAAGAAAACCATTATAAAGAAAATGCTTAACCATTTAGCGCATTGCATTCATATTCTGGGCTCATCTGTATGTGGTATGCGTCATCAATATGTATCATTAATAAGGTGCAAGAACTGCCTCAATTCTTCGTGGCATAGATTCAACAAGGTGCTGGAAGCATTCCTCAGGGAGTTTGGTCCATATTGACATGATGGCATCACACAGTTGCCGCAGATTTGTCGGCTGCACATCCATGATGCGAATCTCCCGTTCCACCACATCCCAAAGATGCTCTATTGGATTGAGATCTGGTGACTGTGGAGGCCATTTGAGTACAGCGAACTCATTGTCATGTTCAAGAAACCAGTCTGAGATGATTCCAGCTTTATGACATGGCGCATTATCCTGCTGAAAGTAGCCATCAGAAGTTGGGTACATTGTGGTCATAAAGGGATGGACATGGTCAGCAACAATACTCAGGTAGGCTGTGGCGTTGGACGATGCTCAATTGGTACCAAGGGGCCCAAAGAGTGCCAAGAAAATATTCCCCACACCATGACACCACCACCACCAGCCTGAACCGTTGATACAAGGCAGGATGGATCCATGCTTTCATGTTGTAGATGCCAAATTCTGACCCTACCATCCGAATGTCGCAGCAGAAATCGAGACTCATCAGACCAGGCAACGTTTTTCCAATCTTCTATTGTCCAATTTCGATGAGCTTGTGCAAATTGTAGCCTCAGTTTCCTGTTCTTAGCTGAAAGGAGTGGCACCCGGTGTGGTCTTCTGCTGCTGTAGCCCATCTGCCTCAAAGTTCCACGTACTGTGCGTTCAGAGATGCTCTTCTGCCCACCTTGGTTGTAACGGGTGGTTATTTGAGTCACTGTTGCCCTTCTATCAGCTCGAACCAGTCTGGCCATTCTCCTCTGACCTCTGGCATCAACAAGGCATTTCCGCCCACAGAACTGCCGCTCACTGGATGTTTTTTCTTTTTCGGACCATTCTCTGTAAACCCTAGAGATGGTTGTGCGTGAAAATCCCAGTAGATTAGCAGTTTCTGAAATACTCAGACCAGCCCTTCTGGCACCAACAATCATGCCACGTTCAAAGTCACTCAAATCACCTTTCTTCCCCATACTGATGCTCGGTTTGAACTGCAGGAGATTGTCTTGACCATGTCTACATGCCTAAATGCACTGAGTTGCCGCCATGTGATTGGCTGCTTAGAAATTAAGTGTTAACGAGCAGTTGGACAGGTGTACCTAATAAAGTGGCCGGTGAGTGTATACTCAAAAAGAGTGTTATGTTCTTATGTTTTTCACGTTAAAGGGTTAGTTCACCCAAAAAATCATAATTTACCTCATGCTGTTTCAATCCATGAAGAATGCTTTCGTTCATCTTTGGAACACAAATGAACATATTTCTAATGAAATGTGAGATTTCGGTCTCTCCATTGACAGTATAAGCAACTACCACGTTGTCGCTTCAAAAAGTTCATTAAGAGAGCATAAAATTTGTTTGATTAACAAATTACAATTTGATTAACAGATTTATTTTAGGTTTTTATTCAAATATAAACATTCATCAACTCGCACATTAGTTGTGGTATACAGAAGCTCAAGGATGTTCACTTGATGTTTGAGAACCAATGATGTTCATTCTCATGCGTTATGCAGCATGTTAAGCATTTACATGTTTGACCTTCCAGAAGAACCAATGAGGTTCATTCTGGTTCAAGCTCGGTTGAGCTTCTGTTTATGTTTGCTGATCAGTGTTTACATTTCAATAAAAGCCTAAATTCATTGTGTTTATTGTATGAAGTGATTGTCTCTTTAGAAAATATGTGCAATATGAATTTGTTTATTTACTTATTTCCTTATTTTTTTTTTTAGACTGAAGTTCCTGACCAGGAAATGGCAAAGAGCTACAAAGAAAATCTCAGGCAGTGCCACCGTTAACGGGCATGGAACAGGACCAAGCACAGGTCAGCAGTAACATGATACACTTGTTCAGCTGGAGTATTTAAGAGGCTTGATTTGGATCATTAGTCATTCATGTGCCACCTTTCCTTCTCTCTTAGTTCCTGCTCTGAGGACTGAAGTGCTGAGGCCACAGCAGACTGGAGTCGCATTCAACTCTCCACCCACCCGTGATCATTTCTTCACTCAAAGGGGTGTGGTCTCGTCTCTTGTGCCACCAATAGAAATCACCCTTCAGGCTGAATAATAGGTGACGTTTCTTACTACACAATAGTGTTGATCATCATCTCACATTCATCAGAATTCTGAGTCTGATACTGCTCCATTGGGCTGTGTTTATTAGGTGTGTATCAACCGAACCAGAAAAAAAAATGCCTCTGCATTCAATTGGAACGACAAATGCCTTGATCGTGGTTTCTTTGTTCCTGTTTTATAATGAATGCGCCGTCTACATCTTTTATAACAGACGCGATGGCTGATTCTACACGTCTAAATTCTCCAGTGGCAGCCATTCTTTGTTGTAAACTAATTCAACCCATGCGTTCTCCGGGGGCGTGGATGATTACGATACTGTTGATCAGTCTGTGCATCATCGTATAAAGTCCACCCTGACAATTTGATTGGTCCGAACCGCTTTGGTTCAGGCATACATGCTTCACAACGGATCAAGTCCTGACCGAACTTTCCGACCTCAAATGTTGTGGGCGTGGCTAAGTTCGGCTGGCATCCAGGCTAGTGTTGATCGACACTGAAAGAAAAAATAGATGTAAAAACAATTTTCACTCAGATATTGCTTGTAAATTTCACAAATATTTACAAAGAAACGGCACATAACATTGAACTGAATTGAACGAAAAAGAATTTTCTTGTAAAACATACTGTAAATTGTAGATTGTTTTTCCTTCTAATAAACAACTAGATTTAGTAACTTAACTCCTCTCATATTCTCTTTCATCAAGAATGTACACAAGTTCTGTGCCAGGACCAGCTGAACACTCCTTCAGCTCTTCCCAAGATCAGGAACGTTCCCTGACGAGTATGTTCAACATCTAGAGACTGTCCAGCAGCGTCTGGGAGCCGCTCATCCAGGTAGGATGAAGCCAGTGGAAATTTATCTAAATTTAATGCTGTAAAAAAGAAAATCTTACTAGCTGCAAGCTTTTAAACAGTAGTTTAGATTTTGAATTATGTATTTATTGGCTGTATGAACCTGGAATATTTCAGAAGAAAAAAAATTGCACTGACCTCTACTGGACAACTAAAGCATGTCCCACTATAATCACTCTTGAATCATGGTCTTGCATTCAAATGGTAGTGGAATTGACATACTGACAAACTTAGAGCTTGTTTTTGAAACTGATTACACAAGACGGTTAGTATTTCTGTTTGACTATAACCCCTTTCAACACTGAAGGTAAAGGGATCAAAAATTTTAATGAAATAATGGCCATTTGTGACTTTTGACCTTACCACCTTACAGTCCCCAGAGCGGACAGGAGGCATAGCCTCCCTGATACCATGAGCTTTCGGCAGAAGTGGTTTCTGAGAAAATAGAACCTGGCTGTATTTGAGTTGTTTGGCACCGGGGTCCATGCGGCCTTTAGGTGAGTGACGGTCTGGCCTGATTTCCATGTTACCCAGTCACCGAAGTTCAAAAGACAAATTCACCCTCTTGTGTGATCAGTCACGTTCTGGATATTCTTGTTTCACGGAGGTGTGCATGCCTGTTCGTCTGCACGTATACTCCCTTGTGCTGCGGTTGGCAGGTTAGGCAGATGCAGGGCTGATGTTCATTTCTATTCATGTTTTTCAGGTTCACCACCAATGATTCCATATGCCAGAAAATCTGACCGATGAATGAAGAGATCTGATCACTTGTGCCAGTCTGTTTAAATTACTAATGTTTTTTTACATTCATAAATGTTGTCTTTTTGTTGGTGTCATACATTTTTATTTTAGCTAAAACAATGTCACCAATAACGTGTTATTTTTTTGTGCAACCAGTGCTATTTAGTTGTTTTTTCACTTTTGTAAACAATTTTGATTGCTCTGTAAATGTTCAATTTATATTTTTTTATTTACATGTTGTCCACTGAAAGCATTTAAGACTTTTGCACTTGAATTTGTGATTTTTAATGGATGTCACTGTTTAAATGCACATGGTTGGACATGTTTTGTAAAATGTTTTATGTAGCTTTTTTATGGACAGTATTTCTATAAAAATCAATAAATATTTTAGTCTAAATTGCGATTTGTCATCTCTATTTTTTGTTCTAAATTTAATGCATGCTTTACTTTGTACAAAATTTAATGCATGCTTTACACTTAGTAACAAACACACTTAAAGGGATTGTTCACTTTGAAATTAATTTTTGATATGTTTTAGCTTACCTCAAGGGCATCCAAGATGTAGGTGTCCGTGTTAGCCATGACAAAATTATCTGACGGCACGGGCGCTTCGGCTTGCACATGCGCGGAAGTGATCGCTTGCGCGCTCTACACTGGCCTACTGCGTCATACGTCACTCTTTGTTTATACAGAGATTTCTGAAGTTTTACCTTTCACTAAACATATTTAGATATACGGGAAACCGCAATGGAAGACGATTTCGGTATATCTAAATATGTTTAGTAAAAGGTAAAACTTCCAAATCTCCGTGTAAATCTTGAGTGACGTCACACGCAAGCGATCACTTCCGGTGTAACATTGAACTGATTCAGTTCGGTTCAGTTGGACATTGCACAACTGATTCAGATCACTTGGACGTCATTGTGATTACACGAGGTAAAAACGATATAATCTGTTCGTTTTCTCACAAAAACCGCTCGTTTTAGTGTCTTAGGCCATCAATATGTACTTACATTTACGAGTCATTAAATCATGATTAATTTTGACTTCTCTGTGCATGCTTTTTGGTGGACCCCCTTAGCCTCCAGTGTATGACTGATAGACAACAACGGTTTGACTGAAAAATGTCAAAATTGAAAATACTGTGGAAACAAAGACACCTACATCTTGGATGCCCTTGAGGTAAGCCAAAACATATCAAAAATTAATTTCAAAGTGAACTATCCCTTTAACTTTGCAACCATATGATACTTATAAAATGGTTAATAACTCGAAAGGAAAACTGAGTGAACCAATGAGATGCGATTATTTTTTTGAAGTAAGTAATGAAGCCGGTTTTACGCATTCATTTTTTAGTAATAAGGACCGATTAATGCAAGTTGGCACAATATACACAAATGTTTGGAATAATTGTCTCCAATTACAATGAGAAATAATTTATTTTACTTAATCATAAAACAGACACATTTTTTTCATAAATCATTACTGTTGGTCCACCTTTACGTCTGTCTGTGGGGTTTGCAAATATTAACCAATGAAAAGTATGTAAAAGAGTTTAAGACTAAACCTTGCAACTCCATTGGATCTGCAGAATTAGCTACAGACTTTTCTTATAATTCTCAACCAATAATATTAAGACTTACATTTTGGAATTTCAAAGAGATTTCAGGAATCATAGAAAAGAAAATATCATTATTATTATTATATTAAAATCACCATTATTTCTACAATCAGAGTTCGTATTTATGGTCAATCACAACACAACCTGATTATTTTTCTTACTTAGTCTTTAGTACAGATCAACAGAAAATTATGTTGGCCCCACATTTTCTGAATTTGAGAACATGAATAACAGAATACAGGGTATGTCACAACATAAATAACATAAAGCTAATGGTTACTGGAAGTAAGTTTATTTTTTTTAATATCTGTCTCTGATTACATTTAATACAAAATAATAAATAATAATAAAAAATAATAATAATAAATCAATCAATAAATTCCACTAAAAATCAGTGAAATCATTATCACCAAAAGAATAAATCTCTGCACAGTAGAAGTAGCAAAGAATCTGAGCTGGCATTTAAGGTTGATTACACTTCTTAATTAAGCTCAGAAGTGGTATGAATTAATTTACAATGTGATTACAATAGCATAAATAATTTATTAGATTAATAGCCTATACTTTTAATATTTGAATAAATACAATTATGGAACATTACTTTAAACTAAAACCGCCAGTAGGTGGAAGTATATCACTGTAGGTCATCCATTAAAAAGGGGTCCTATTGTGGCCTTTTACGAAATTTTAATTTTGTTTTTGAGGTGTACTAGAATACGTTTTCATGCCTGATTGTTCAAAAAACGCATTATGTTTTATAGCTCCTCTTTCCCCATTCTGGTTGAGCCATACACCTAAAAAATAAAAAAATAAATATAAAAATAGGGGTGATTGCGCCGTTTTTGATGAAGCCCCTCCTTCCGAGATGGGAAATGTGCTGTGATTGGCCCAGCTGGTCCAGTGTGCGTTGACTGGCAGCGCTTAGCGCGTGTTCGGGAAATGTTTACGCTCCTTCATAACCGCGATCTCTACTCAAATGTTACTTGTCTGTTGCCTGTCTACCAGTGTATCTGTAGCGAATTAAACAAAAAATTAGTAATAAAATTAAAAGCGATAGCTGACCATTCTCCATAACGCGTCACTATTTACGTCTCATACATAAGTATAAAGTCGCGTTACCAAGGCAACGACTGATGTGTTTGTTTGTGTTCCAAGGGATACAAACTTATTCCAAAGATATGCCGCGAGTCTTGACACACGAAAACCGTAACCGGTGGAAACGGCTAATGTTAACGAACAAAAGGACTGTGCTGAACGGATTTCAAGCAATTAGCTACAGACTTTCCAAAGAGGGATTTCACACGACCGAGTGGTAAGTTTCTTGTTTTTAAAAAAAGATTAGAGAAGAGGAGTGAGTGACTTCTGCATCGCGCTGCATCAGAGGTAGGCAAAACTATAAATCCTTTAAGTTACATGATTTCACCATTAGATGGCGGCAAAGACTGTCTTTATAAGACTGTCAGTACTAGTGAAGACTTTTTTGAGCACGGAGAAGAAAGACGCAAACTAGCGTGTCAGAGCTAAAACCCCCTAACATTAACTGTTAAAAGGTCATTCAAGATATCGCAGAGGACATTCAAAGGGATTTTTATTACGAATATAGGACTGACTTGAAGGACGATGCTATATCTACTGTAAATACCCTCTCGCAATAATAATATTAAATGAACAATATTAATGAAAAAGATATGTTTGCGTTGCTAAGAGTGGTTGCTAGGGGTGCTGTGTAGTCTTTGCCGTGTATTATCCTGTCTTTTACAGTCTATGGTTTTATCGTGAAAAAAACCCCACCTATCAGAACGACTGTAACTTACCGTTTCATAAAGATAAATATACTGCAGATAATAGCTTTATTGGTAAATTATGTTGTTTTGCATTCATAATTTCAGTATGTTTTTTAAAATATATTTTAGTCTTGATCATTTCTCTCGTTTTAATAGTTTTTTATTATTATTGGCTTTGGTACTAATTTTCACATTTGTCAAAACTCTTTGCTCAAAAACTCTTTGCTCAAAAGTCTATCACACTTGTAACTATTTTAGGCTTGTCATTCTTTCAAAATCTGATCCCATGCTTTCATTACAGCACATTTTCAGGACACATAATCATCATTTAAAAACAAAAGATGATTGTAATATGTAGCTAATATGTAATGAGAACAATGGGCTTTATGCACAGCTGCACTACTTCCTGAACTTAAGCCAGCTCCTTTGTTTCCTGTCTGCCATTATTGGACAAATTGATTAGTTCAGGTGTGCCTGACCTCAGTAGTCACGGCAACAATAATCAGACACACCTGAATTAATCAAGCTTGGCCAATAATGGCAGACAGGAAACAAAGAAGCTGGCTTAAGTTCAGGAAGTAGTGCAGCTGTGCATAAAGCCAATTGGTTTAATCACCAAAACACAACAGTATGACCTTCTTTCAGTTTAGTAATTTTAAAGGAATAGTTCACCCAAACAAACAGTTGATGACGGGTGTAACGATACACAAAACTGACGGTTCGGTTTTTCCACGGTTTTGAGGTCTCGGTTCGGTTTAGAAAGCTAAATTGCTTTTTTTTTTTTTTTTTTTTTTAAAACAGTGGTTTAAAGAAAAATGTTTGCCTTTGTCTTAAAATTAATTGGATTACATTTAAACATTTTGCAAGGATTAAAAAAAAATCTGCTAATGTAAACTATATAGGGAGCTGCACATTACTATAACATTAAAGGTACACAACAGAGCCTAGACGTGTAGCCTAAATTCAGATGCTATTTTTTAGACATAATAATCAACACACAACACATTGTATGAAAACATGTAAACTGAACCTAAGGTCAGTTTTTGCATTACCTTATGTTTTTACTCTAATTTGTTATTGAAATATAATAATTGACACAATTGCTGTATTTCATGACAGATATTTTAAACATACATTAAATAATCAAAATTAACAGGTTAAGTATATAATATAGGCTTAAATAGTAAATGATGACAGGATTTTCATGTTTGGGTGAACTATCCCTTTAACGGTCAGCTAATTTAATAGAAAACAATGCAATATTCATGTTTCAAATTACCCAATTGCCACATTAGAAAACACATGTACATCACCTAAATTATGTTCATACTGTTTGTAATAGTATCTGTGTTATCAAAAGAATGAAGTTATGAAACTGCCATGAAGTTTTGTGCTAGAACAGTTTGTTGCCAATACAGTGAACGTTTTCACTGTGCCATATGACTGAATCTATACTGCAGTTGACCTTTATTAGGGTGAGTTACAGTAATGTCTTTACCATGGTAATCTGGTGTGCTGTAATGTAAAATGTTGTGTTTGGTGACATCTGTCTCGCTTCTTCTGATGCATTTTTACACTGTGTTTGTGTAGGCATAGACAGATAGAGACAGACAGGAAGTAGGCATAGATAGCGACAGACAGGCAGCTTATTATAGATATATAGAGTCCTTCGAAGTGAAGAAGGTGGTGGTGGGCATAGACAGACAGCTTAAAGGGCGGGTTTACTGCAGTTTCACTTTTTTGATTTCAAATAGTGTGTAATGTTGCTATTGGTGCATGAAGAGTATCTGCAAGTTGCAGCACTTAAAGTTTAGTGTAAGCAGAGATATCGTCTTTTAAAAATCAGGAAGTAAAATTGCCTACAAAAACGACTCGTTTTGGACTACAGCTGGGTTATGGTACGTCACTAACCCACACATTTGCATCAACCACTCCCTCCGGAATATGCAGGAAAGGGCATGCGTCGAGTGAGTTGTGTTCACGCAGATGTCAGGTCTTCTGTGTTTCGGGCTTCCCACGGACACTATACTTCGACAACAATGGACACAATTTGTGTTTGATTATATTCCTGAAAGTGACGATGGTAATCTAGCTCTCTGTGCTGCGCATTTACGAGAGACAGCTTCCAGAATCTCCACGAATTCAATACCGGATTAAACGTAAACAAGAAACTGTTTCTGGAATCATGAAGCAGATCCAGCTTTAAAACCAGCAGTTAAAAGTCAGCAGTTGTTGGGCCACACTGTAAGTAGGCTAAGACTTCATCATTTTAAATGTATTTGCATGTATAATTACCGACGGAGCGTTTTTTTTTGTTTTTTTTTTTTATTTCAAATGCCAGCACTTGCTTTGTAGGCTTTATGGGCTAGCTGCTACTAGTTAGGCTATTTTGTGTCTACGGCAAACGCGTACAAACATTATGGACCTGAATTTTGTATAAGTACTAATGTTGTAAATGTATTTTTCATATATATATGCTTTATGACTTTATTTTCGATTTGATCAAGAACGTAAACCCAATATTATGAAGCTGCAGACTCGGAGCCTGCATCTACAGTCCCCCACCGAGAGTCCCGCATTCTCAGACCCCTCGTTTTTCGAACACAGCGCCTCCTGCTGTTCAAAAGATCGAATAACACCCGTACACAGAGTACAGCACACGATTATCCAAATGCAATTAAAAAACAATAGGATGCAATATTGCGGTCTCCAAATAAATTATCCAATAAATATTTGCGTTCCCTGCTTAATGCGTGTGCAAAAAACAAACAAACTAATTGTTACTGATGGAAGGGATACAATTGCAGATTGAACTGTCTTCAGAAAGATAGTAGGCCTATGTGATATTATATTGCTACAATGTTTTTTTAGATATATTTTTTATTCAAATTCCAATTTTTCTTTCAGTTCAACCTATAATGGTCTAATTAACATTACCATGCTAACATTACAAAATCAGTTTTTTGATATTTTGAATGCGATGCAAAACAAATCAGAATAGACAAAACACCAATAATAAACAATTCTGTACTTTATTTAATGATCACCTAAACATCATCTTGCTGTTAAGAAAA
>JAQIUQ010001525.1:110000-112500 GCA_030378365.1 Hybognathus amarus
TAGATAGATAGATAGATAGATAGATAGATAGATAGATAGATAGATAGATAGAGTCCTTCCTAGTGAAGGGGGTGGTGGTGGGTATAGATAGATAGACAAACAGACAGCTTATTATAGGTGATAGGTAGGCATATAGATAGATTGATAGTCCAAGTGAAGGAGGTAGGCATAGATAGAGACAGACAGGAGGTAGGCATAGATGGAGACAGACAGACAAGACAGGCCCGGAAACAGGCTCTGGAACAGACACTGGCTCCGGCTCCGGAACAGACACTGGTTCCGGCTCCGGAACAGACACTGGCTCCGGCTCCGGAACAGACACTGGCTCCGGAACAGACACTGGCTCCGGCTCCGGAACAGACACTGGCTCCGGAACAGACACTGGCTCCGGCTCCGCAACAGACACTGGCTCCGGCTCCGGAACAGACACTGGCTCCGCAACAGACACTGGCTCCGGCTCCGGAACAGACACTGGCTCCGGAACAGACACTGGCTCCGGCTCCGCAACAGACACTGGCTCCGGCTCCGGAACAGACACTGGCTCCGGAACAGACACTGGTTCCGGCTCTGCAACAGACACTGGCTCCGGCTCCGGAACAGACACTGGCTCCGGAACAGACACTGGCTCCGGCTCCGGAACAGACACTGGCTCCGTCTCAGGAACAGACACTGGCTCCGGCTCCGCAACAGACACTGGCTCCGGCTCCGGAACAGACACTGGCTCCGGAACAGACACTGGTTCCGGCTCTGCAACAGACACTGGCTCCGGCTCCGGAACAGACACTGGCTCCGGAACAGACACTGGCTCCGGCTCCGGAACAGACACTGGCTCCGCAACAGACACTGGCTCCGGCTCCGCAACAGACACTGGCTCCGGCTCCGCAACAGACACTGGCTCCGGCTCCGCAACAGACACTGGCTCCGGCTCCGGAACAGACAAGTGAAGGAGGTAGGCATAGATAGAGACAGACAGACAAGACAGACAGGTTATTATAGATACATTGATATATAGAGTCCTTTGAAGTGAAGGAGGTGGTGGTGGG
The DNA here is from genome assembly GCA_030378365.1 of Hybognathus amarus. Taxonomy (NCBI): domain Eukaryota; kingdom Metazoa; phylum Chordata; class Actinopteri; order Cypriniformes; family Leuciscidae; genus Hybognathus; species Hybognathus amarus. The sequence continues at coordinate 111,044 of JAQIUQ010001525.1, forward strand.
CATAGACAGACAGATGATAGATAGATAGATAGATAGATAGATAGATAGATAGATAGATAGATAGATATGATAGATAGATAGATAGATAGATAGATAGATAGATAGATAGATAGATAGTGTCCTTCCTAGTGAAGGGGGTGGTGGTGGGCATAGACAGATAGATAGATAGATAGATAGATAGATAGATATAGATAATAGATAGATAGATAGATAAAGATAGATAGATAGATAGATAGATAGATAGATAGATAGATAGATAGATAGATAGATAGAGTCCTTCCTAGTGAAGGGGGTGGTGGTGGGTATAGATAGATAGACAAACAGACAGCTTATTATAGGTGATAGGTAGGCATATAGATAGATTGATAGTCCAAGTGAAGGAGGTAGGCATAGATAGAGACAGACAGGAGGTAGGCATAGATGGAGACAGACAGACAAGACAGGCCCGGAAACAGGCTCTGGAACAGACACTGGCTCCGGCTCCGGAACAGACACTGGTTCCGGCTCCGGAACAGACACTGGCTCCGGCTCCGGAACAGACACTGGCTCCGGAACAGACACTGGCTCCGGGCTCCGGAACAGACACTGGCTCCGGAACAGACACTGGCTCCGGCTCCGCAACAGACACTGGCTCCGGCTCCGGAACAGACACTGGCTCCGCAACAGACACTGGCTCCGGCTCCGGAACAGACACTGGCTCCGGAACAGACACTGGCTCCGGCTCCGCAACAGACACTGGCTCCGGCTCCGGAACAGACACTGGCTCCGGAACAGACACTGGTTCCGGCTCTGCAACAGACACTGGCTCCGGCTCCGGAACAGACACTGGCTCCGGAACAGACACTGGCTCCGGCTCCGGAACAGACACTGGCTCCGGCTCCAGGAACAGACACTGGCTCCGGCTCCGCAACAGACACTGGCTCCGGCTCCGGAACAGACACTGGCTCCGGAACAGACACTGGTTCCGGCTCTGCAACAGACACTGGCTCCGGCTCCGGAACAGACACTGGCTCCCGGAACAGACACTGGCTCCGGCTCCGGAACAGACACTGGCTCCGGCAACAGACACTGGCTCCGGCTCCGCAACAGACACTGGCTCCGGCTCCGCAACAGACACTGGCTCCGGCTCCGCAACAGACACTGGCTCCGGCTCCGGAACAGACAAGTGAAGGAGGTAGGCATAGATAGAGACAGACAGACAAGACAGACAGGTTATTATAGATACATTGATATATAGAGTCCTTTGAAGTGAAGGAGGTGGTGGTGGGCATAGACAGATAGATAGATAGATAGATAGATAGATAGATAGATAGATAGATAGATAGATAGATAGATAGATAGATAGATAGATAGATAGATAGATAGATAGATAGATAGATAGATAGATAGATATAGATAGATAGTATAGATAGATAGATAGATGTCCTTCCTAGTGAAGGGGGTGGTGGTGGGCATAG
>JAQIUQ010001526.1:0-62500 GCA_030378365.1 Hybognathus amarus
TTTCATGTCAAATATTCTTAAACAGTTACATCTGCTGTTGATCCTAACTCTACCAAGTCTAGTGCAATTAAATCATAACTGGCGTATTGGGCAATTCTTCATAAGTGCGTCAATATATGCCCTTTCAGGCCCCCTTCAAGACGTCAGATGTAATGGCGTCATGGGATCCTAACTCTACCCCCAGACCTAAACCTAACCCTGAATCCCGCAGCCTAAGCTGGGCGTAAAGGTAAAGCATCAGAGTCGCGGCCCGGGAACAGGTGATCTACCAACATTTAAGGGGGCCTAGCAAATGCATGTATGCACGTATGAGTCAGAAAGATGTTCCCAAGGCCGTCAGTTATATGGCAGATTGGGATAATGAGCTGTGTTGAGCAGGGAACTAATGGAGATGATCAGGTGGTGGAAAGTGACTTAATTACAAATACTTTCGTTCCCAGGTACTTCCAGTAGATTTTTTCATTCTTTTCTACTTTTACTTGAGATATGATTTGAATTATATGGTACTTTTACTCTTTCTTGAGATAAAATAAAAATAAAGTAGTCTGACTTCTCTACATTTCTGTTTTCATCAAAAAGTACAAAGTACTTTGACAAAGGTGCCAACGGAGCAACAGGGCAAGCTGACGTTTGACAGACAATTCAAACTACTGCGGTGGAGCGCCTGCGCTTTCAGCCAATAACAGACAGATCTGAAGCCCTTCAGCCAATGACAGACAGGTCTGACTCAAGTGCAAAACCTATCAAAATCTCTAGTTCGGCTGTGGCGGGGCGTTTACAAACAGCGCTTGACATTCAATCACTGACGCTCGTGTTTTGAATCAGTAGCGCTAACGTTTCCATATTTCAGTGAATGTAAGTGAGGTATTCTGCTCATATTTAATTATGGCAACTACTGAAATGGGTCATACCATTGATAATGCCAGAGCACTGAGCAGTTGCAGTAAATAAAAAAGCTCGGCTCATAACGATGGAGGTGGTTTAGCATGGACGAAGCAAGAACAATGTAAGTGTCCAAAATACATGCACACAGTTCAAATTAATTGTAAAGCTCGCCCTGTTTAACAATACAGTTAAACTAAATATATGAAGCAAACTTTGTACAAAGCTTGAAAAAAAAAGTGAAATAAGATCGCATGATTTAGCTGTCAGTCAGATGCATATAAAAGTGTAGTCTGCGTCCCTACAGTGGGCTCCCAGCACATTTTCGATAGGCTACAACAAAAAGATAATTTAATTTAACATGTTAACCATACCCCACTTATTTAAAAAAAAAAAATACTGGAATTTTTTTATTCATACTGTTTTATTGTTTTCATACCTTTTTCATTTGGACCTCTCCATTAACTTTCTTTGCTTTCAATTATGAATGATTCAAATCCAAACATTCAAATGAGTCTTACCTGGACTTACTTTTCAAAATTAGTAATAAAAAATTGTTCTTGACAACAGAGAAAGCTAGTAGTCTATATGTGGAGCACTTTATCATTGATGGATGCACTTTTCTGGGCTTCAAATTTTCTCCAGTCATTCACTGCCATTATAAAGTTTGGAAGAGCCAGGCCATTTTTTTTTAATATAGCCTAACTCTGATTGTATTCGACTGAAAGAAGAAAAGTCATATCTTCTAAAATGACTTGAGGAGATGTAAATCGTGGGCTAATTTTCATTTTGGGTGAAACTATCCCTTTCCAGACATACATCATTCTTTTGAAAATACCTTGAATAGTTTGATAAACACAGATATATTATAGCTATAATGTGTTGGTCTTCATGTTTCATCAGTCAAAACATCACTATTTGCACATTATTATATCCATATAAGGCATTTCCTGAAATGTGTAAGTTTAATACTTCTATGCATCAGGTACTGGGCCTTCAGTATGAATGAGAATAGATGACATGAGAGTTTTCACGCTCCATTTCGCTATCATCTATCCCCATTTTGGGTAAAAATAGTAAAATACTAAAGTACTTTGTAACATAGTTACTTCGAGTAGTTTTAAGCAAACTACTTATTTACTCTTACTTTGAGTCAGTATTATATTTCAGTACTTCTACTTACTCAAGTAAAAGTATTGCTACTTAAGTAATAATTTACTTAAGTCCAAATTTATCAGTACTCTTTCCACCACTGGAAATGATTAATGATAATTATTTCAAAAATATTTTCTGAGAAAAAAATAGTTAGATTTCGAGATAATTGCATTTTTTTTAATCTGTTCGTCCAGTGAAGAAAACAAGCTTCCATACATTCAAAATTTCATTCAGATTCTAAATTTCGACCACATTGATATTCAGACTAATGGTGTCTCTACACAATAGGTTTGTTAGAAATGTAATCTCTGACTACTTTATTATCACTTTTTGTTTGTTTTTATCCTTCAGGGAGCTTTACAAGTGTGTTGCTGAACGGGTATAAGGAAAATATACATAAAAAATACTTTTGTGTCTCCCATAACATCAAATCATCAACATGGGGATGATTGGATTATCACATAATTTATGTTCTGGGTGAATTATTCCTTTGAGAATCCTGTTTTAGGACTAAAACATCATTTACTATGATAAAGTACAGTTCATTCACTTGTATTTGAAAAGTTGCAAGATCAAGTCTCTTGGCCTGAACCTGGCAGCTCAATCCGTCTACCAGGCCATTATAGATCGTCTGACCAGTGAACGGTCAATGTGTGGAGGCCACAGTCACCAAAGCAAAATAAACTGCAGGCAGAGGAAGTGGTCAACATCAGCAGGGGCCCAATAAGAGAGATGAAATGTAAAATGGGCCTGGGTAATTGATGTGTTCCTCCTTTCTGCTGTTAATGTGCAGAAGGGTCCTAATTGTTCCCAGATATACCACCATTGGTCCATAGGAAAGGATCATTATTGTAAGACTTTACAGTAAATAATTACAACTAATCACCTTAGCTAATGGATATTAGCATATGAGATGTACAAACAAGCTAAGGGGTTCTTATGACCTTGCAAGAGGCATTCAATGAGCCTTAGACGTGATTTCTTTAAAACTTACTCTGCAACAATTCGGAAAAAATAGTCGAGTTTAAGAAACAAAGAAAAATAAAAGGTAAACCATTTATAGCCTACCGTCATCTAGAGGCAAGCACTCAAATCTAGAGCTTCAACTTGCTCAGCCTAAATGTAGCAAGTATCTAACTTATCAATGCAAATGAAGTCAGACCAGATTGGAATGGTTATAAAGCACTAGTTATTACTGCATTCTTCTGTCCAGGAAACATGAGACCAAAATGTGAGCAATTTTAGAAAATATTCACCTTTACCCTCTATGCATTGAAAGCGTGAGGGTGCACTTACTTTGCTCATCAAACATACTTGGGCTAGGAGATACAACTAATCCAAATAGTATTTATACATAATAGTTATTTAAGGAATATAATACAGTATAGTTAAAATAGTATACTATATACTACTATAGGCTAGCCTACATGTTTTAAAATTGTATCATATATTGCTGCCACAATAACGGCCCAATACAAATGTTTACATGCTCAAAAGGGATTTAAAATTTGTAGAGACTTAGAGATGTGGATTCGGACGAAAAAAACAGTAGCCTAGGTCATTTGGCCGGAGATTTTTACTCGGGTAGTGGAGAAAAACACTGACATTCTGGATTCGGACAGCAATAAAATCACTGACTGACCCCTGTAAATGTTCCAAATCTTCCCAAAATCTTTGTGTAAACAATGAGTGACATACATGCACAAGCGGATCACTTCCGGCGCATGCGCAGACCTCGAAGCGCCCAGGTGAGATCAGTTAGACATCAGATCAGTTCAGACATGGCTGTGGTTACACAAGGTCTTAAACCTAATGTAAATGCTGTTCTGAGTTTTCTGACACAAGAAACCACTTCGTTTTGTGTCTCTTTAGGCCATCAATGTGTACTTTACATTTACGAGTCAGTAAATAGCATGTTCATTTTTGACTTCTCTGTGCATGCTCTTTGAGGTCTGAACCGAGGAGAGGGGACCCCGCTATAACCTGCATTATATGACTGATTGAGCAACAACGGTTTCAACTAGAAAAATATCAAAATTGGAAATACTCTGGAATAGAGAAGACATCTTGGATGCCCTTGAGGTAAGCTAAAACATATCAAAAATTAATTTCAAAGTTAACTATGTTTATCAAGCGATGAGAATACTTTCTGAGTGCAAAAAGTCTTCCTCTCCTTCTCTGTGGGCCTCTAGTCAGTTAACGATAGTGTGATAGCATAGAGCTATGTCTATCGGCATACGCTGGTCATGTGTGTGATGCGTATGACGGCGTCGAGCAGCAGAAGCTGACGCTGTTACTATAATAGTGAGCTCACTCAGAGGCCCACAGAGAAGGGAATTAAATGCAGTTGAATAAAGTCGATTATTTTTTTTTATTTTTTGTTGTGCACCAAAAGAGTATTCTCAGGTCGACGCAATAAGGAGGCGTGTTTCTAGGGCGCAAACATTTTCTAAGCTGTATTTTTGTTTCCAGAACACCAATCCTCCACTGAACCAAAAAGAACTTTAGTCTAAAGTCAGTTGCCACGTTGCGAGTTGTTCTTCAGCGGCGTTGCTATTCTACCATCGGCATACATGCTCTCTGCGCCCAATGCAAGTTTAAAAGGGTTGGTCTAGAAATAGCTTTATTATCCACAAGTATGGTGTGGTTTGGGCGTGACGTGAACTAAACCAATCAGAACGTTATCCGACATACCCTTTGAGAGCAAGATGCGCCAATAATGCTCGTTCATAATGCTATTTTGAGAGCACAAGCTTTGTCATAATGTAGCGGGTGCACAGAGCATGCACACAATTTGATACTCTCATAAACAGAGATGCAGCAGTTTTTATTTTGGCATAAGGACATCTGACATTAATGTGTCCGTAGAGGACCCAGAAAAAAAGGGCTCTGTCTTTCACTGTCCTGACAAGAACGTCGAGTTGTGAACCGCTCCTTGCGCATGCCTGGTAAATTCGCCATAATAATAACAATCCGGCATGCAACATGCGCACCCTGCTCTTAAAGGGTATGTTGGATGACACTCTCATTGGTTTAGTTTACGTTACGCCCAAACCACACCTATGAATAATGAAGCTATTTCAGACCACCCCCTTTTAGACTTTTAGAGTCATTTATGCCGCGCCGGTAAAATAGCAACAGCGCCCAAGACCCGCCCTCAAAGTTACTCTGCGCTTCAGGCGCTTGATACTTGCGTATCAGATCATTAAAATAGGGCCCATCTTGTGCAACCACGTTTTTTTTAAGCTAATCTAGCAGGCTCTTGTTCTGTGGACCTTTCTCAGTTGTAACAAATCATTTCCAGAGGGGCGTCACTAACAGACATTACGGATAGACCTAAAACCAGAGCGAATGGAAGGAGATGACCTATGCAGAGCGGCAGAGAAACATCTTAAAATGTTGTTCTTTGCAAGTTTTTTTTTTTTTTTTTTGAAATTACTTATATAATTAATTATTATAATTGGTTTGAGATATTTTTCTTGAACCTATAAACATATTGGTTACACCATTAGTAAATCTTGAAATATTTTATGTAAATCTGTTCCAATATACACTCATCTAAAGGTTTTATTAGGAACACCATACTAATACTGTGTTTGACCCCCTTTCGCCTTCAGAACTGCCTTAATTCTTAGTGGCATTGATTCAACAAGGTGCTGAAAGCATTCTTTAGAAATGTTGGCCCATATTGATAGGATAGCATCTTGCAGTTGATGGAGATTTGTGGGATCCAGGGCACGAGGGATCCCGATTCCAACACATCCCAAAGATGCTCTATTTGGTTGAAATCTGGTGACTGTGGGGCCATCTAGTACAGTGCACTCATTGTCATGTTCAAGTAACCAATTAGAAATTATCCAAGCTTTGTGACATGGTGCATTATCCTGCTGGAAGTAGCCAAAGGATGGGTACATGGTGGCCATAAAGGGATGGACATGGTCAGAAACAATGATCTGTTAGGCCGTGGCATTTCAAGCGATGCCCAATTGGCACTAAGGGGCCTAAAGTGTGCCAAGAAAACATCTCTCACACCATTACACCACCACCAGCAGCCTGCACAGTGGTAACAAGGCATAATGGATCCATGTTCTCATTCTGTTTACGCCAAATTTTGACTCCATCTGAATGTCTCAACAGAAATTTTTAACATTTAAAATTAAGTAAACTCTATCTTAAGTAAGTTACTTAAAATTAACAGAGAATAAAGTAACTATAACATGGGAGTAAAATGTTGAGTAATTTTACTCAAAAAAAAGAAAAAAAAAGAAATAATAAAACCTTGAATTAAACCAAGCTTTTAAAAATGTATGCTTTGCTTAGAGAACATCTAAATAAATAATATAATAGATATTGTATAGAACACCATCTACATAATTTAAGTAACTTGGCACCTGAGCACAGAGACCTCAATATTGGTTCACAATACATAATGACAGTAAAATGCGATTGTTTTTTTTTTGTTTTTTTTATGATTTAGTGTCATTTTGAGTAGAAAATTAACTCCAAATGTCACAAAATGGTTACAAAAGTTACTAAACCTAACAACAAAAGACAGCGAAATACTATGTTCTTAATTATCCAAGCCCCAGTGCATGATGGAAACCAGTATCAGGAAAGTTGAGTAGTTTTAAGTCAGTACAGTATATTTATATAGCGCTTTTCACAATATTGATTGTGTCACCTATATTGCACCAAAGCATTCAGATGTGCTGGTATTACTGATTCGATTCATTAATTGGAATATCCCCAACTTGAGCAAGCCAAAGGCAACAGGGTGGCAAAAACCGAAAAACTTCTTCAAGCGACCTAATTGTGTCCCAAAACCATTAGAGAAAAAAAAAAAATACCTTGGGCCCAGGCTGAGTCAGGGGCCAGTTCTCCTCTGGCGTTTATGAACTAGAGCCCAGATTTACGGTAACTGTAAGGAAAAAAAATATATATGAAAATCTCTAAACAGACTTTAAACCAGTGGCGGGCCATGCATTTCACACCTAGGCCTTCTGTCCTAGCTGAATTAATAACTTCAGCGCAAAGCCTCTCTATAATTGTTGTTTTTATTTTGCAACCGCAGAATTAATGCGGTGCGTTCGGGAAAGGACCGGTAGAGAGAAACGAGCGCGTGAGTTCGGCTGGTGCGTTTGTACAGTGGTTCTTGCGTTCCGAATCGATTATAAGTTCAGAAACGAAGCCTCCCTTATCTTGTCGTTCAAGGGTTACAATAGTCCCTTTTCAGACGTTACAATAGTATCGAATGTTTGAAAAAAAATAAAGTTTCGATCATACATTTATAAGAAAAATTAAGAGAAGAAATCATATTCACCACGGGAAAAAGGCATTAACTCACCAAAACTACAGATTATTCTTTACATAAAATCCATCCTGTATTTCTTTCCTCAAGAAGACATCAATTACTGTTGTACAGGTTCTAACTGCGTTTCAGTTTCAACAATGTTGTGTCTGTCTCGTCATATTTCTAGCATAAGTTTTTATTCGCTTTATGGCTGAGAGTGCCTGTCAGACAGAAGCACAGTCACCGCAAAACATGACGAATTGGTTCAGCTTCCCCATGCTCTCACACAGAGTTTTGAACTCAATCAATGAGATCAGTGGGACTTTTGCCTTCAAAATCATTCGTTTCATAACTTTCATAAGTCAGTTCTGTTTTTACCCGAGAGAATTGAATCAGTTCCCGTACTCTGCGTTTAGCTCAGGCTGAAATAGGGATTTATTTCTGCTGGAGGTCAGAGCAGGAGAACATTAATTTTTGGGTTTGAAAACGATTACATCTACAGGAATATATATTTAGTTTTACGCAGTTCGCTACCAGATGCGGATACTAGGCTACCAATGGTCTATGCTTAATGGTATGCGCGTTCTGTGCGCGCATCCAATACAAAACGGAGAATACAGACGTTATTATATGCCAGCTAGATGGCCCCGCTGCCAGTCAAACCGAAATCTGATTGGCTGGTAAATATCGGATTCTAATTGAGTTAAAGGAACGGTTTCGTTGCCATCTCATTTTATACTACAGCGCCCGCACTGATCGATTTGAAGGCCTCCAGGCAGATTTATTTTCCTGGCAGCGCATGATGGCTGAAATATGATTGGATACAAGCTCTAACATAAAAACATACTACTAGAAGCAGCTGCAACCAAGAGAAAAGCTATGAAATTAAGAGAACAAACTATTTGGAATAATTTAATGCTCATTCATGGAAAAAATATATTAAAGTCAGTGATTCTGATAGTGTTTAGGCCAGCAGAGAAGGCCTTGCTGGCCCTGACGGCTAGGTTGCGATATCCAAAATTGAGTATCGAATAGAACCGGGACTAACTTTAGTTTCTCCCGAGAATCGATTCAGAAAGTTAAAGAATTTTGATTCCTAGTTTCGATATTAACAGTCCGCGACCGGAAGAAGAAACCGCTGAACAACACCAACGAAGAAGCGTCTACCGGAACTGTTGGCATAACCGCACCAGTCGAACATGACATGAGTAGCTTTATGTCGGGCGGTCGCAAAGTGTGGCTTCACTTTCTAAAAATAACAAAATCGGCAAATGCAAAATTTGTGACAAAAGGAGTATTTTTGACAGAAGGAGTATTTCACTTCAGAAAGACCGTTGGTTAGCAAGGTTAGCTAAACTTTTTTGACCCTGCCTCGATAAAAGAATCGAGAATTGAAAATCGTTAGGAACCGGAATAAGAAACAAGGTATCGGAATCAAAATTGAAATCAGAATTGATTCAAATTCAAATGATACCCAACCCTACTGACGACCCACAACTGCTTTAAATGCAAAACCTGTGATAAATCCTCATGGCGTTCACATGCATATTAAGAACTAATTCTATAGTTATGTGACTTGAATATATGTGTGCAGGTTTGTAAATCCCTACAAAACCATGCCTGAGCACACTACTTGTCTTGTCTATAAATTTGATACAGAATTTTGTTTTATTTCAGGTACTCGAATTTTACTTAATTTCATAACATTGATTTCTGTTCCCAACCACTATCGATCAAATACGATTGTCAGTTAGCATGCAGTTCGGATTGGCAGTATATGGTTCTGTTCTGTGCGAGAACTCCCTGCGCATCCATGCAGCCTAGCATGGATAAGAGCAGGGAGAGCAGCAATAACCCTTTGGTTAAACAGAACAGAAACAACTTGAATGTGTTGCAGATATAATTAATTTTAATGTACAACATAATAAGATCAGTTTTGTCTGATTCAGGGGGAATGGAATGCCAAATCCTGACTACATGAGAGGAGGAGCTGGGGATGGAGGAGGGCAATTAGCTCCTGAGAAGCGCGATAGCTGCTGATAATATGGAGGAGGCTATATATGTATACAGTGATAAGCGTCGTATTCCTGTTTTTACCATTTACTTTACCGCAGATAATTTTTTGGGGGGTTTTCACATTAAAAAAAGGGTCCTATACAGTCCCAGAGCTGTGGTCCTGAAACTGCAGCATCTGGTTTTGATAGATTATGCTGCTGAAACAAGAGAAATCCAAGAAAACTATGAGATTTTTTTTTTTACTTGAAAATGTCTGTGCGTTGTCTCTATTGCATCTCTTTTATGTACAGTAATTAGGGTATGGATAGTGTAGGAATGTTAATGGTTTTCCGAATAATTACCGTTATCTGTCAGATTTAATTATTTTGTTCAAGATGCTATAAACAAGAAATGTGCATCTGTTTCTTCTCAACCTAAGTGGGCAGTCTCGGCAGTCTCAGCAGTGCAGTGCATGGTATGAAGGTTTATTTTCATATTTCTAAATAAAGCTTAGGATATCTGTGTTCTTAATCGTGACTGGTGGTCTGGAACATAGGTGTGCCTAATGTTAAATCGACAGAATCAAAATCGAAAGAGGAAAAAAGATTAATGGTATCTGCGGTAGAGTCAAAGTAAACAGAGTGACCACCCAGCAATCCATCTGCATCTCAAGCGCAAACTTTTCTCATGTTCTCCAAACGTAGAAAGACACTTATTGATTTAAATATTAACATTTAATAAATCTATTTTTTTAGATACAAATTAATCATCTAATTTCATTTAGCAGACGATTTTATCAGAATCAACTTACAATAGAGAATATAAGCATTTAAACGTCATGCTTTAAACCTAATTTCAACATAGAAGTATTTTGAGGTAAAATATAGTTTTTAAGCTAACACCAGCACTGCAGCCAATGCAACTTAAATGGCTAATGAACTAAAGCAAAAGTGTGAACATGTTAATATCAGTGTCTCTTCTCAACAATACCTTAACCCTAAACAGTCTTTGTCACCTCATCTAACATGCTTAACCTATTAGTGGGTTTTTGTCCTTTTGTTAGCTGGTTCTCCATTGGAGTGTTCAGATGTCCACATCACTTTCACAATAAAGAAGACAGCAAATCTATAGGCAGAGGCAGCTGAGGGATTATGGTATAGGCAGAGAGCTAATGAACACTGAGAGCAGATGTAACACCTCATGCTGAATAAAGACGCCCTGCTGAGGAAATCACAATATCACCCATCTGACATTTAGAAGATCATTATTGAAGTACTGATTTTATTGACCTTTGTTTGAGCCTAAATTTGTTTAACAGAGATAATCTATATAATACACTTATAGGTTTTAGTTATCAGTTCAGTTTTCAAAATGAAATGGACAAGGCTCATTGGTTTATATATATATATATATATATATATATATATATTTGTATGTTGATTACAACAAAACATTAAGACTTCAACATGTGCATCTAATGGCAACATGCAAACAAAAATTCCATATAATTTTCACCAATTTTCAAAATAATATAGGACTGTTTGTTTAGCTAAATTGATTGTGTTTAGTATTTTTTTAACATTAGTGTTTCTGCAAAATCTCAGCACAGCAGATACTATAAAGTGTCTCTGTAAAGCAGTCTGCCAGAGACTGAAACATAAAATTATACAATGAAAATAATTAATAAAAAATGGAATGGAGGAGGTACTGTTCTTAATACGCATTTATTACAGTTTAGGTCTTCATTTATCTACTGGTTTGTCAGAGAGAATAAATGTGTAAATGATAACGCATTGTGTTTTGGTGTCTTGGGAAATGTATCGCTAATGCTTCCAGATATCTCATAATGATGGACTTAAGCGATTAAACTAATCAGTTGCTCGGAACACACTTAAAGCCTGTATTGTTTCAGTGCTGGAAGGCTGTTTATTGTAAAATCTAAGAGAGCACATATGTTTGTTTGTTTTTTCATTGCCTCGGCTAATTTCCTTAAATCCGTTATGATAAGTCCCATGGTCGCACCTATGTCACAGCAGACAGTGCTGCACATTAGTCAATTAATAGTCTGGTAAATGACACAGTTCCAGTCAATTTATTTACTAAAGGGAATCTAGCCATGGTCCCCACATGATTCCACAGACAGAGACTCAACAGAAATCCTAAAGGAGGTCAATGCTGCTCATCATAGTTTTTATTATTTTGCACAGTGTTTTGCTTGTTTCAGTTTGGATACTGAGTACCTACGTCATATATGATTTTTTTATTTGGAATTAAAACCGCTTTGAATTTCTTCATTTTGATATTAAAGGGATAGTTCGGCCAAAAATGATATTTAAACCATGCATTACTCACCCTCAAGCCGTTCGAGATGAATATGTCAATCTTGTTTCAGACGAACACATTTTCAGTTATTTTAGAAAATGTCTTAGACCCTTCAGTGGATATAATGTGAAGAAATATAATGACGGTTCCTACGCTACGTATGTTCAAAGGTGATGGAAGTCGGCATGCCGTGCGTAGGAACCGTCGCGACATTTCCTACGCTACATCCTACCTTGTACGCTGACTTCCATCACCCGTGAACGTACGTAGCGTCAGGAACCGTCACAACGATCATTGCCGAAAGTCAGAATATTTTCATTTAGAAAGTTTTAAATATGTATATTTTTACAACTATACCACACGGATTACCCTCAGAAGGCCTTCGTTTATCACCCTGCAGCCGGATGGATGACTTTTGTGAAGGATTTATGCACATTTTTGGGACTTGAAGGAGCTGGGCCCCATTTCTTCACATTATATCCACTGAAGGGTCTAAGACATTTTCTAAAATAACTGAAAATGTGTTCGTCTGAAACAAGATTGACATATGCATCTCTAACGGCTTGAGGGTGAGTAATGCATGGTTTAAATATCATTTTTGGCCAAACTGTCCCTTTAATTTTCTATAAGCTAGTCATGGATTCTTGTCGATTGAAGTTATGTTTATATGAACACTTAATTTTTCAATCTGCTTCACATTTTCGTTTATATGAGCATTATTACAGTATGCATTATGAACAAAACCTCAGCGAATGCGTAGTTCCCCAGTCACGGCGTTCAGAACTTGAGAAAGCAACCACGGTATATAGACTATATCAAGGGAACTACAAAAAGCATAATTTAATTTCGGGAACATATTAAACATTGTCCATTATAATTGGCCAACACTTTTGCAAATCCACCAATATTTTTAAAGAACTGCAAAGTTCTTGCGATGCTCTGCAAAACATTTACAAATTTACTATTTACCTATTTTTTTCAAGGGGCGATGGACTGAGAAATTAAATTTTCCTTGAGCTTTTGACATCTAAAGAGGTCATCATATTATAAGAATATCCTGTAAGTTTCAACTGAAAACGTCCTTGTTAGTCAAAATAAAAGCTTTTATTGACAGCAGGCTCAGCAAACGACTTGTTTTCAAAAGTGGGGAACTATGACGTCAAAGAGTAAAAAATAAAATAAAAAGCCAATTCATGACCCCTTTAATCTGCAAGGTTACCTCCACATGAGATTTTATTTCATTTTATTTTACATTACTGCTCATAAAACGTATTTTTACTCCAGCGTTGCGCAGCTGCATGAGTTTGATCAGATATGAGATGGATGGGGTTTGTTTCAGTGCTGTACTGAATGAACGCTGGCCGACTATAGCTGCTGGAGTCCACTGGCCACATATCAATAGTCTCCGCTTTAGTGCAAAGCATTCCCAACGGACAGAGGCAAAATGTGCCACCATTATACAGGCCTCTCTCCTGGCTCTACCTCCTGACAGGGGTATTAAAATCAAATAAATCAGCCATTAAGAGCAGGCCATAGCAATTGAAATTCTATTAATACCTGAACCGTCAAGCGAGTGAAGTCTTGTGATATGATAATCGTGCACCTCAGCCTTCTAAATGTGTGAGACACGTTTTTATTTGTGTGGATTTCTTGAGAAAGGTGAAAAGTGGCCGGCTCGATGTCTATTCATTAATTCAAGACGAGGGACTGACTGAGCAGCCATTTTAATTGAATCGCGGTGTCAGGGTGTGCACGGTGCACTTGATGTTACCGTTAGAACGCTTACCTTAGTCCTTCTACACAGGCTATTAAATGTCCATTAGAGTGATATTTGTCAGTCTAACTCAGTACAATTTACTTGATGTATGACCGTCATTTTTTCGAAGGTGAAGAGGTGTTATGCTATCACATTACAAAGGCAACAGTACATTTCAAGGCAACACACAGACCAAATTAAGAAACAAAAAGTTGTGCAAAGAGTTAAAGTTAATGTTTTTTTACCAACTATAAACCTTTTCAATTTGTGATTATTGAATAAAGATGTTTAAAATCATCAAACAGATTCACTAATGAATGAAAAAGCCAGAAAGCATGATTTCAGAAATTGAAATATTTGGCCTATACATATTTGAGAAGAGAGCTTGGCCTAAAATCCTCAACTATATTCATAACAATTATGTGACTTTTAAAACGTTTATTCTGTACACACAATAATCAAAATATTTTGGTCAGATACAATCCTAAACTTGAACACAAGGCTGACACGTATTCTGAAAAGTAAAAGTAAAACGAAATTGCTCATGGCAGAGTAATTATTGCGAAGTAAAATTCAATGTGGCAGGTAGAGCTAAAACAAATGGAGCAACCTCAAGACGAGTTTGTGCTTATTTGAAATTTCACAGAGGTACTTTTTCAGCTGTCACAGGTTATTGATATATTCATTAAAGGAACCTGTTCTCTCTTATCAATTTCTTTTTGTCAGTAGCATGTTGTCACCCTCAGTTGACAATGAATCAATTTACAATTATGATTGTTGATGGCCCATGACACAAACAGTGAGGGAATGTCATTAGATGAACATTAAAATGATGCACAATGCAGTGAGACCCTGACTGCAGCTGTTTACTCCATAGCCCACCATTTACTATGGGTGCCACTGGCCTGTAAGCTTTGGAAAAGGGACAAACACAACTTAAATGGGACACTTTTATGTAAAAGATACAAATTCATTACATTTTATATGACACAAAAATAGGCAAACCAGAAATTAAACTTCTCTGATAATGTCATTACAATCTGTTTGACACAGAATTTTTATTTGTGGACGAATTATTCCTTAAATGCCTGCTACAGATGTTGGCATTACAAATCGCAATGTATGACATGGATCTAATAAACGTGGGTACAACATATACGTAGACTGTATGATGATGATACCAAACAAATTGTAGGCTACGACTTAAGTAAGTTAGTACAGAAGAATAAAACGTCATCAGCATGCACACATGCTAAGCATATAGACCAAGGTTTGCGAACTGAAAAAGAGGAAGAAGCAAAATAGCAAAGTATTGATGCAAAGAGGCCAGCTGGGCATACCAATTTTGCAAATGAAGCTTGAGGTTAGGTAGTTTTAAAGTCCTGTAAGGGCAATTCTAAAAAAAAAAAAAAAAAGTCTAAACACATTATAAATGTTAGAAATGTCACCTGTTAAAGGTGCTCTGAGCGATGTCACGTTTTTTAGGCCCAAACATTTTTTGACACATACAGCAAACATCTCCTCACTATCCGCTAGCTGCCTGTCCCCTAAACACACTGTAAAAAAAAAAAAAAACCTTGATCTATGCAGACAACCCAGGACTCCACAAATGGCAACAAAAACAAACTGCGGCAACCCGCTTCACGAAACATAACAAACTTTTCCAGCCAATAACTGACAAGAAGGCCCTGGGGGTGGCGTTTGGGAGGTCAGTGCAGATGAGGAGGAGGGAGGGTCTTTCTAGCCACCGTTTTGTTTGAAAATACTTTAAACGTCAACAAGAAGTCACGTCACCCGACATCACTTAGAGCTCCTTTAAGTACTGAATTATGGAGTTAGACCGTTAAACAGTTTTTCACCATTGCTATTTCCTGGATTTTTTGGTCCGGGCTAAAACGGGGGCTCGATGGCGCACTGGAGCCCCTGATCTCCTGGACACGCCCCTACTTGATGACACACTGAGGCCAGTGAGGCTGGCCCCTCCCCTAACAATGGAGGACATTCGCATCAGTTCGCCGCTGAATCGTGAGTTACTGTCAGTACTATTAGTTATTAAGCCTACAGTTTGCTAGCTAAGCCTTCAACCCAGTATGCAGTAGGCTACTACCTTGATGCGATCATGTACAAAACTGATCGCTGTCTTTTTTTTTAATTTCCGAAAAATGATCACATCTAAAAGAGGTGGATTTATTTTGTGAAGAGCCACCTTGATGGAGAGCTGAGGATCACCGCCCAACACCCGCCTTTGTCATGATCATTTAACAGTATAGTTATATAGTTTTATAAACTTTCGTTCACTGATATGAACTTATTCACTGATAATCTGCTGTTACTGGTGAATGAGGCCGAACTGACTATCCCGTCCCGAAAGCAGTATCACCTAATCGGCAGCTTTCCTGTGAACACGCCCGAACACGCCCCAGCGTTTGAGAGCGGAGAATACTGCTCATTTTGATAGCTTATTTTATGTACTTGTCGGCTTTTTTATTATTCTGGGTGGGTGGCTAAAAACACATTTTTTTGTGGTGTGACAAACTCAGAACACATACATAAATTTGACTTTACAGGACTTTAAGTTTTAGCACCATGTTGCGTTGATCAATACGCTGTTTCGTGTTGCATTTGTATTAGCTAATGAGGTGACATAGGTCATAGCGAGCCGGTTCTCATATGACATTTCGTCAAATTACTACACACATGGCATCCTTTAGCATCAATATGAGACGCAGACCCTACCCCAGACCTAAACCTACCCATAACAGAGCGTGTTATATTGACGCTAAAGGGTGCCATGTGCGTAGTATTTCGACAAAATGTCATATGGTGTCTCCTATATGACGCCAAAGGATGAGAATGTTTTTGTCATAGCAGCAAACACAGTGTGATAAAAATATTGCAGACTATAGGCCATTTGCACACTGAGTACGAAATTTTCGGATGCGTTTTTTCATGTTCGTCAGCCTAAAAATTCGTCACGCATAGAAACCTTGCACACCGAGTCCGATGCGTATTTATTAAACCTTTGCGGGAAAAAATGCAAAAATACCAAATGGATTCGTCAAGCAGTGAGGATGATTTTGTTGCCCTATCTCTTATTGAAAAGAGAAGAAAGAGAAAATATTACGTCCATCCAATCCTGAAACTGCGCCGAGAGGAACGAGAGTTTCACCTCCTTATCAAGGAGTTGCGAATTTATCCCTAGCGATTCAAAATTTACTTCAGAATGTCAGTGGGACAGTTTGATGCTTTGCTAGCGATTCTGGAGCCACATATTAAAAACAAGACCACCAATTTCCGTGAACCAATCGGATTCTGAACAGAGATCTGGCAGTATGTCTAAGGTATGGACACACACACACACACACACCGCGAGCGGTTGAAGTGCTAGGCAGACAAAACAACTAGGCTGTTACATATTGTGTCCAATTAATACATTAGTTATCGAACTGGCTGCTCAATCACATCTTATTCGATCCTAAATTTCAATCTGATTGAAAGGGAGGTTTATTAATTTCATAATCCAATATAGAGAAGAGAACATAAACACTTGATCGAACTGAAAACCGAAACTGAAAGCACGGCGCAAATGTGCAATGATTTGAGGACGAGCTCCCCCGGCCCTGAATTGTCAAAAGACCTCTCAAAATGCTGGCTCTGGATGCGAAAAACGCAGAAAATCGAACCCGATCCGATTAATTTTATGACGGACGAAAGTTTCGGAGGCGGTGTGCAAGCATGATTGACAAAACGTGAGGTCGATTTTTTTTTTTTGAGTGCGAAAATTTCGAATGCGAATTTCGGACTCAGTGTGCAATGGCCTTATCTTTGGTCACAAGATAATGACGATGGCCGTTTTTGAACTTCTCTCACTGTACGACGTAGTTTAGCAGCCATGGCCACAGAAATCTCCACGATTTCTCATCTTGTGTATGAGCTCAAAATCGCAAAATGTGTACCATGCATAAGGTCATTGAAGTGAGATGGAACAAACATCTTAAAGATCTGTCACAGCTAAAGAGTGAAAGCTGTTTTTGTCTCCCCGTGTCTCTGATAAAAGCCTTCGCCCGGCTCACTGACCTTGTTGCCATGGTAGACTAACGTGACACTGGTGGAGATTTGATTGCCTGCCCCAGCTGAAGTGAAGGGAAGAGACAGCGTAAATGAAAGTCCATTCATCTTAATGAAATGCAATTATTTTCCACTTATTAATCATTGAGAAATCAATATGTCTCTTCTTGGGTGAGTCGCGGCTGGATTTGTCATTCCAGCGCTGCCCATCAATGTATCATCCTCATACTAAGACATTCTCAGGTTCAGTCACCTGTGTCCTCTCACCGAGACAGAGACTTGTGCTTCTAAGCAAGGAGACAGACATTAAAAATGGTGCTATACTGCACAGAGATGGATTAACGCTCATTAAAGCGGACTCCTGATAATTGTGTGTTTCTCACCGATCAATTCTCTAAACATATTGCATAATGGGACATTATTAAAGTCTAAGCGACACAACTGACTTTGAACGAGGGATGTGTCAGTGAAAATGGAGTATCCTCACCTTTTATTGCATCTCTGAAGATCAGTCTGATGTATTATCCTAGTTTAGAAGAGCTTCACATAATGAGATAGCGGCATGCATTGGATACAGCCTAATGCATATTCAAGCTACAGCGCAGTCGTGGCTAGACGTGTAAATAACTTCACACCCGGTTAGTTAACAAAAAATAAGGGCCGTTGCAGTTGGGGAGGTGTTGAGGGAACAGCAGTGCTTTGTTATCTTTACCTCTTTACCGCTCTGCGGACCCCAAAAGAGAAACTGGTGGAGGTTTTTGAAAAATCGTGGGAGAAAGTAATGATTTGGGAGGCTCAACCCTTTGTTTTCCCTCTCAATAAAGAGAACGATGTGAGGCCTGGCGTGATGTATGACTGTTTAGTGGCGCTTCCGCACAGTGCGGCGTATAAGCAAAGCCATGTTTCATTGCAAAGAGCTCATGCTTTACAGCACTTGGTGCCTCTGATGAGAATATAATGTTCTACTGCGTCTAAATGCTCCAGGTCAAGACTTGATTTGCTCCGATGTGTGGGCAGAGTTAGCTTGGGGACCGGAGGTGCATCAGGGGTCCAAGCTGAGGACCTCGGCTTGGTCCGAAGATTTTTTTTAAACAACAGCAGCCATGCATGACCAGGCACTGGGAAGCTCTGGGCTCGGTGATGGAAGGCATGTGGGACGGTTTTCACTCCAGCCTGGCGTAAGAAAGATGATTAGATCCTGCAAATGCAGCAGAGACTCACCATGCACCAAATGAGTTATCAGTGTGGGAACTCTCAACAGGGAAAGCAGAAGGTTGTCATATTACACAGGCACAAATATTGGGGAAAATGGTCTTTGATAGAATGCCACTCGTATTAGACGTGGCAGATATCCAGATAAACCCAGAAATATTTTATACTGACTGACAAATAAGGACAGATTCCCAGATCTTGGCCCAGCTCTTGTGTTCAGCTATGCTACTGTGTGTTTCCCAGTGTAAACACTTCTTCACTTTAATGTTTCCCTTAAATCCAACGGCACACACGTCACAGCAGCATATCCATCATGCATAGAATGAAAATGAAAAACCGTAAACAATCCTAAAATGTAACACCTTTATTATGGTCTCTGACATCAGGCAAAGAGTTGAAGGAGCTGTGAGACTGTAGGACATGGCCAAACTCATATAATGCATGTATGCTCAGGGAGTTAGTTTCTGCTGTAATGCTAAATTAATGGGGCTTTCCTCTGCAACTTTGCCTAGCACTGGAAACAATTAATTAGTGGCCAGGGCTATAACGACTTTAATGCGTGTTTCTGTAGCTAGAAGAGCTTCTTAAAAGCTCAGTGTGGGAGCAGTTTTATCAGAGTGTTAATCCAGTAAGGGGCCGCGGACCCCAGGTACCGTGCCACACTGACCAGATGAAAGACTTCCAGCTACATTTACGGCTCGTGAAAGTGGTAGGAAGCAGCAGATTCCAGCCACAGACAGAAAATTAGGCTGTAAAGTTCCAAGAGGTTTACTCTCTTAAAAGCTTTCGAGAGAGCTACAAGCAAGCGGATGGAAATCTCCAGGCCATAAAAGGAGTGTGCGGCTGATAAAAAAAGAGAAACAAGATGAGGTAGGGCTTTTTATCAACAGACAGGACTACAACTGTTAATCGACAGGAGGCTAAACTATGTCGAGATTTAACATGAATCTAAACAATGCCAGTACATGAACGCCAGCAAAACTCACCATGGGAGTTCGCAGGAAAACAGTGAAGATAATACTGTTTCACGCAGTGCGTCAAATAAGTCTGGCTGCAACCTTGACCTTGCAGGCCAGATGGCAAGAGCTTGGCAGCCATGTCGGAGGTTTGAACCGTCCTGTGACCTGTCTGATCCTGAAGAGAGCGTCCGCTCAGCAGCGGCACACGAGATGAGGGCCATCTGCTGCCCTACTTGCATTCACACTCACAGGAAGACATCCACAAAATGACTACTAATGTGAGACATGTACTGTAGAAGGCTGCTGTCTTTAAGCACAGCCTTGTAAATGTGTTGCTAATCTGCCTGCTAATATTTTTCATTGTGCTCTTGAGATTTAGGCAATTGGAATAAAGGCACATTCTCGAGCTCCAACTCCCAAACAGTCCAATTAAAGTCCAGCGCTAACTGAATGTGAGGAGAGAGGCCGGTCAGCGCTGATGACCCAATCTGCTCGAAACCAACATCCGTTTATTGGGTTAAGCACAAAGCAATGTGTCTTGTCACTTTGCAGAGACAAGGCCAATAGAATCCAGTGAATGGAATTAGATTGTCATTGATGTGTCAGGGAAAGAGAGAACAACAGATCGATGGCAAATTACCAAGCGTGTTGTGCGCATGGACATCATGAAAGAGGTGTAGACTCCATCCCGCTGTTGGGGGAGTGTGAACGGGGAAAGTTCTGCCCTTCTTGCTTGGAGCGATCGCTACAGTGAGGAAAAGCGAAGGAGAGGAGGAAAAAAACAACAACCAATTCCAATAGAGCACTAATGGGCCACATCGTGCCAATACAATAAAAAATGGCTCTTTTTGTTCAGTCAATAGAGAGTAAATGAAAATTTAACCTTTCATTAAATGCGCTGCTATTATGTCTCTTCTACTTGTTTGCTGTTCTATTTCACTGTTCTACTTTTATTCTTTTTTGTCAATTTAACGCTAAATGTGCATGCTAATGTTCCTGACGAGAGAAGCACTTTCATGGATTCTTCCCTGTGCGACCCATGCAACAAAGAGATGGGAATAAAAAAATCTGAATTTACTGAACAGTTATTTTAAGACTTAAAGATTTGGTCTTAACTAAATGCTAATTCATCTCCTTTTCCAGACCTACATATTGCTCCAGCTCCAGTTTGGATCCAGCTTTTGCAAAGCCAAATTTGGATAGACATACTTTATATTCACCATCTGTAAACATTGGCTAACATTTATACCTGCTTTAAGATCCACATAACGTCTATTATCTTACAGCTTTATATTATTGCCATATGAACATTACTTATCTCTGGATGATTACTTCTTAAATGTAACATTGAAGGATGCATTTTCTGTGAAGCTACTTTAAAAAATTATATGTATTGTGAAAATCATTATACAAATAAACTTGAATTGAATACTAAACATAAATCATATTATACACATTGGTAATGTTTATTTTTTATTTATTATTTTTACTCAAGTACTTTTATGAGAAAACTCTTTGCAGTTCAAATCTTCTGTTCAAAATGATGTCAGCATGTAGAGACACTGACAGTTCTCAGTTCAAATTGATTCAATAAGTCAAAATAACTCTGATTTATGAGATTCATTTTTAGTTGATTCATTAAAAGTAACTAGCTCAAAAGAGTAATTCAAGAACCACAAAACACTGCCACATACAACACTGTAAGCATGAATATGCTTTATCTACAGATTACAGATTACAAGCAATATTATTAATTAAATTTAACACATTAGAATTGAGAAGTAATTAATCAAATTAATTCCATAAAAGTTAACCATTTAAAATGAGTAAAACTTACAACAACAACCAAAAAAACAACAACATACATTTAAGTCACCATTATGATGATCGGTGTTTGTTTTAGGTTTGTTTTAAAATTACGGTTTTCTCCTTTAGTGATTCTGCTTGTTAACATCAGTTGTCTTCAATGTTGGCAATATAAAATCAAGAGTTCTTAATTAATCTTTGACGTCTGTCTGTTAGTGAGATATTTTTGTTAAATTTTTTTATTGTAAACTTTACTTTAATTTGAAATGGTTAACTTTGATTAATTATTACTCAATTCAGATTTTGTTAGCTTGCAATCTGTTTTTTTTACAGTGAAAAAATTATAATTTTTACTAAAAGTCATTCAAATTCATACACTAATAAGTACACAAGAGAACACACAGAACATCGCTAAGGAAAATGAAGCAACATATACTCTGACAAGAAGATGAAAAGAGAAGAATGAGAGGAAGAAAAAGAGAAGTGATAAATCTGCAAACATCCTGTGAGTGAGATGAAAAGGCTCAGGGCTCAGTTTCCACTGTGGCCTACCTGCCCTTTTAATTAATTAGTACTGGCAGAAGTGCAGCCCATGGGGAAGGCGGGCCCTCTGTGTACTGCCAAGGTGATGATGTCCGAACGTTGAAAGCAGAGAGGCAGGCCTCTGCAGATCTGGACGCAATAAGTACACACACTCACAGCGGATGCATGAGTCCATCCCTCTACGACTGAATGTGCAAATCGACATGCAGACTGCCCTGACCGGGCAGCCCATCTTGTGATTCATAAAAGAAGCATTCCTATGAAGAATGGGACAGCGGAGGCCACATTTAATATTAATAGAAAGGTCCGAATGCATGATGGGAAGAGTGGTATTGACCTTACCTGTACACTCACCCTTCACACAATCCTTCCATTGGTGGCTCTACCGCCATCCCATTTCCCCTCAGGCTAAAAGATGTAGATAACCAAAGACTTCACAATATCTTATACATATATACATATATCTGTTCATAGTGCTCAATCTGTGGTTGGCTGAAGCTATTGGCTGTTAAGGTGACATGTGACCCTATCTTTGGGTAAGTGCATGCACTGGTGAAAATGGGGCCTTGTTGTGGTGGGGAAAAAAAAGAGAAAAGATCGAGGCAGAGAGAACTTTTTTTCTGTTTCAGTAATGAGCGAGTGCACCTTTACTGCCCTAGGCCTTCATACACAATTTAGCCAGAAAGCCAGTGCTGATCATGATTTAGCTTTTGACACCGCCGGCCCTGAGGCGGCCACAGACTAATACAGATATCTGACTCGCAGCCCACCGCGGAACGCGAGGAGAGACAGAGAGAGAGCCCTTTTATTGACTAAATGATAAAGGGCTTTGTAATGATAAATAACAGTCATTTTATTGTGGAATTCCCAGAAAAGACACATACTACACAATATATAAAGAAAAATACTCGAGGGTTGCTGCCCTCTCTGTAGCTGAACAATAATAGCTGATGGCTTCAAATCTTCTTATAGCAGTTCTGCATACAATTGATCTTTGATTGTAATGCTTCTCTGTCCTGTTACAGCACACAATACGTTCAACTCTGTTCTATTAAAAGCATGGTCTTTACATGATTCATTGATTGTCTAACAAATATTACAGATGAATCACTATGGTCATTCCATCCCAAACTGAGCTATTTGAATATGACTATTCAGCATTTTTAGAATGTAATGGCTAAATATTTTGATAAAAAATTGGAATATGCAGTATTAAAATAAATGGCAGTTTGTAATAGCAATTTAAATATTGATAATGCAGAACATCCACCTGTTGATGGCAAAACAACAATCTAATCATGTCAGTGACTATAGACTACAGTGACTATTAAAACAATAATGTAAGCATTAATTTAAAGTTGGTTATGCTGGGTTATTCAACCTAATTTTGGGTCAAATATGGAAAAACCCAGCTGTTGGGTTACATTTTTAAATTACATTTTAACCCAACGTTTGAGTTTGCCCATATTTGACCCATTTGTTGAGCATTTTAGAGTGTGTACCTCATATAATTTGTTAAAATTCATATAAATTGAATGTATTTGATAACATTTTGCTCAAATATGGTAAAATAAATGGTATTTTGTGAGTGGTATTCTTGCAGAAAGTCACATATTTGACTGGACCGAAGGATGAGTTTGAAAGTCCCACATGAATTATTTACGCTCTAATTAAGCAAAGATGGAAATGTCTGCACAAGCACTGCTAAATAAGCTTTTCAGTTTGATACTTAATGAGGGGGATTTTAATGTCTTTATGCTGTCTGAAACAACTTTTGCCATAATTGTACTTGAGACTCTATGACCCTTTTTAACATATTAAATTCACTTTTCAAGGTGCCTTTCCAAGGTAGAACTAGTGAATAATGAGTTTCAAAATAAGCTCGTTAATTGACTCCCGGTAAATTTAGATTTTCGAGAGCGACATATACATTTTCCCCTTTTAAAAGCGAACCATTACAGATAATAAAGTTATTAATCTTTCCCATATAGTAATTATCTCTGTAATTATAGTGTAATTGCACATACATCAAGGACACTCTTGCACCAAGAGCAGCCGGGCTCATCGTGATACCCGCAAAGTCGGCTTCAGACGTTTATCCTCATGTTTTGTCTAGATTGTGACGTGCAGCAGTATACTAACTGAAAGCAGAACGCTTCATCAGGGCTGTAAATGCGCTAACATGATAATGCTGGTTTAATTACCCTTGGTCAGCCCACTTACAAACCCATCACTGCAGCAGTCAATATCCCACAGGATTCATTCAAGCTCGGTTTGATGGTTAACATGGGAGACTTTGCTGCATGCTTTAGCCTAATTGATATCCTTATTTAGCAGAGGGCCACGGGGACTTGAAGAGAGTTAAATGGAGCAGTTTACGGTACTGTAACGCTGATCTCTGGACCACAGCTCATTGATACTCATCATAATTCATCCTCATTACATGCTGTTTCAAAGTATTGCTCAGTGCTTTCTGTGTAAGCGTGCATTAAAGTAGGTAACTCTGCGATCTGTGCAACTGGTTATTATATTGTAGAAGTGACCTCTTCTACTGTAGATATTTAAAGGAGCTGTATGCAAGAAATGCATTTCAATTAATCATAAATTTTCCCTGATATGTCACTGGACATTAATTAGAAATCATGTTCATTTCAAATACTTATATCACTGACAACTGTAGTCCGGACAGGATATTGTCAATTTAAAAGTAAAGTTGCAGCCCTGCACTGATGTTGATGTTGTCAAGTTGTGTTTTGTTTTGATTCGTCACCCTTCACTGATCTACCAATCACGGAGTCAGTAGTGTTGCGGAATTCGGGTTGCAGCTTTCTCTAGTTACCACAGCTGCAGACACAAAAGTGTTGGAATCGGATAAAAAAAAATGTCTAACATTGCAAAACCCCCAAAAATCGATATGAATCCTAAATACTTACGTTACAATGTCCGAAACAAATAATTAACAGAAAACTCAATGTGTAGGACTCGTCACTTGCCATTGGAAGCTTCTTGTAGCAGCCTACATTCCTGCTGGAACCTGCAACATATCTGGCAACTTGAGTCATTGGGGAAGGGGTGGATACACACTAATTTGAAAGTGATTGCAGTACCAGTTTTGGCCACAATCTTGCATACAGCTCTTTTACACCGTGCCCTAACTACACGCAAGGAGATAAAATTCCAGCGACAGCAAGTGTGTCTGTCCACACTAGATGCAGCGCTAATGTGAGACGCCACACGTCAATCAACAACCACAGTCATTCAGAACAGCATGAAAGCGCACTGCTGGCCCACGCTCGCATTGGAAATGTGTAAGGACATAATCAAATCAAGAAATAAACATTATTAAAGATGAAAACATTAACAAAATACACTACAAGTACAGTTGTATGTTTGCATAGAATTCATTTTGAATGCCATATTATATGCTTTCAAAATCTGAGGTAAATTATTAGTTATCGCTTGTGGCACAGTGACCTATTTTTAACTAAAAATAAATAATGTGTACTCATAACCAGTGTAAATTCTTCATTCTGTCAGCCGCGACATTGCAGAAATAGGAACCGTTATCTAAATTAGAAACTTCGCGTTCCGCCGTTGCGTCTGGTTGGGACAAAAACTCTGATTAACATGGAAAAGATACCTTTTATCGTGTATTCGCGTGTCGCGTGTAGTTAGAGACACGGTGTTAAGCTGTGCTCACTAAATTCTGAAAAAACAGAGATTCTAATTATTGGAACAAAAAAAAGTCCTCACGTAATAACAATTAGTTCATGCGTTCATGATATCAAGGCTAGATTATCTGTTAATGTCATTGTGGGTGGTTGCCCTGCACGCTTAATAAACAAACTACATCTGGTCCAAAATGCAGCAGTTATTACCAGAACCAGTATGACTATATTAGCCCTAGTTCTGTCAAAACTACATTGGCTCCCTATCAAACATCATATAAATATTTAAATATTGCTGATTACTTACAAAGTACTAAATGGTTTAGCTCCGCAGTACTTGAGCGAGCTCTTAACACATTATAGTCCGTCACACCTATTGTGATCTCAAAATTCCAAAATTCCCAAATTGATTGCTGGTGGAAGATCCTTTTCCTATTTAGTACAAAAATATTTCAGCATTCTGGAATAATCTTCCTAACATTGTCCGGGGAGCAGACACACTCTGTCAGTTCAAATCTAGACTAAAAGCACATCTCTTTGGCCTAGCATACACATAACATATTATGGACTTCTATAATTCTATGTTAGCCTGCATAGACAATAAATCCTGATGTACTTGATATATAATAAGAAGGATGGTGTCTATGCTAATATTATTCTCTATCTTTATCCCAAGGTTTACCGCAGTCCAACGGATCCAAGCCATATCCTGATCCGATGAAGGACCTGCCCCTGGACACGACGACAACACAGTCCTAAAGTGTCAACTCAGTCTCTCTCCTGTGAAGGCCCCCTTCTCCTTCCCCTTACAATTTTGAGGTTTGCACAGAGAAAACGGATAATCGTTTGTCCCTTCGAACCTATTTCAGGGAGTGCATTCTCGAGACATGAGGCAATGTTTTGTGCAGATGGGCGGCCGGAGCGCGCAAAGAGTTTTTTCCGTTAGAGCGGTGTCGCGCATGTAAGCGGCGCCTAAGTTAATAACTAATGATCTTCGCAATGGAAGTGAATCAATCAAGACTCTCTTTAGCTGGACAATAACTTTATCCTAGAGCTGTGGTAAAGCCTGAACAATCTGTTACGGTAATTTATATTATTACTGTAAAGCTGCTTTGAAACAATCCATACTGTTAAAAGCACTTTATAAAGGCGACAAGGTGACATGACTTGACTCACATTGTCTCGAAATTACTACAATGACAAGGTGACAAATTTAAGATTCAACTTTCACACCCTCAGAAATTATTTGTATGGCTAACACCAAAAGTTGCTTACGTAGCTTTGTTGTTGAAGTACAATACTGTGCCGACTAAGTAAAAGTATAAAGCATAAATGTAATTTCTGCACCATGGAATTATGAAAAATAATGCTTGTTTTTAAACACGGTTCCCCCATGCTAAAAACAAAAATAATTGCAAAAAATAATTGCAAAAAATAAAAATAATATATATATATATATATATGAGCCCGTTCTCATCCTTTAGCGTCACATAAAGCGCTTTATGACAAAACGGCGCTATACTAGGCACATGGTACCCTTTATCGTTTATATAACCACGCGAACTCAAGGCGTCATAAATCCTTTAGCGTAATATGAGACTACCCTACCCTACCCCACACCTAAACCTAACCATCACAGCGCGTGTTATATAAATGATAAAGGGTCCCATGAGCGTACAGTATAACGCCGCTTGTCTATATAACGTTCTATATGACGCTAAAGGATGAGAAACGCGTCTGTATATATATATATATATATATATATATATATATATATATATATATATATATATATATATATATATATATATATATATATATATATAAACTATATATAAAACTATATATAAAAACTATAAAAAGTAAAAATGTGCCACTGTTACTTCAGAGAGCTATTTTCGACATTATGATCTCACTGGTGTGATCTAATGTAGTGAAGTTGTTACAATGAAACTGTAATGACACAATGCATTAGCACACTATTTCGTTTGATTGAGAAATTGTCAAATCTACTTGTTTTTACACAGTACATAAGACAAGTATGCATCATTAAGAATCAATAAAGCATATAAGCTATATGCTAAAATTATGTCAATATCACACAGAATAAGTGTAGAGGATATTGGCTTCTTTTAACTTGAATCATGATAGTAAGCGACAGTATAGCTTTCATAAAAATTCCAGCTTGTAATTTCAAATTTGATAGATTTAAAGTAATTCTATAATGCATTACATTTGTAACGTGACAATTGCGAGAAGTGACAATTATGTTTGAACCATTTGATTCTAAAATAAGATTTTAAGAAGATGCATTTAAAGTATACATAAATGTATTAAAATATATCATGGGTAAACTTTATTGTTGTGCTAGACTTACGCAAATCCCAAGGGTTTAGCCGGATAGCCCTCTCCCGTGCTTTAAATAATCAATTAAAGAATGAGGAGCCAAATAAATGAAGATTGTGATTGCTCTATTTAAGTAGGTTTTTAGGTCTGCTATGCTTTATCCAGATATATCTCATTTCATTCCAAATTAATTAGCATGGACCACAGTGTGTGTGATAGCAATAGTGTTGTAGACTGGTTTCATCATTTCATTCTCAATTCCAACTCATTTTTATAAATAGGTTGCTTAAAATAGTAGTTCACCCCCACACACATACACACATATATATAAAAGAAAAGGGGGCAAAAGTTTTGTACATTTATCCTATAGTTCTTGTGAGTGATATGTCATTCTGATATTCCTTCAGGCCTAATGATTTTTCACAAACTTGCAGCTGGACAGCCATAAATGGCTCCCAATTTCCAGCAGAGCAAAGGCAGCCCATTTCTTCATGTGACACTGAAGAAGAGGCGAAATTTATTTAAATCACTTATGATATGCTGGATATGAACATGAAAGGCCGATTATGAACATGATCGAGACACCTGCATTCACTGATACAAGCACACATGCAACACTCCTGCTCACCCTCTGTTTAAACTACATACATACATACACAAAGTAGGCCAACACACAAAATCAGAATTTTTATTAACGTAAGAATAATCACACAAACAATATCTCCTTTATTTATTTATTTTACTAAAATACAACCGTTTTTTATAAATTAATTTATAATAATATTTTATATTAAATTATATTAAATTAATATATATATATATATATATATATATATATATATATATATATATATATATATATATATATATATATATATATATATATATATATACATACATATATATATATATATATATATATATACATACATACATACATACATACATACATACATACATACATACATACATACATACATATCATATATATATATATATATATATATATATATATATATATATATATATATGTATGTATATATATATATATATATACATGTAGTATTTATATACAGTATATATATATATATATATATATATATATATATATATATATATATATATATATATATATATATATATACTGTATATATACTGTATATATACTGTATATAACTTAATTTTTACATAATAAATATTAAATAAGGTGGTTTTACATGATACATTGTCATCAAGCCCTGCAATAGACTGGACATCCTGGATAGACTCCAGTTTGAAGAATGAATGGATGGATGGACCGAAATGATTGAACAAACTGTCTTGAACATACATTAACATTGTGATCTGTAAGTAAATAAAGATTATAAGATAGATAATAATTAGATAGATAATTATTATTGTTTCAATTTAATTAGTTATTTGTCCATTTTTGTCCCTGAGTTAATTCAAATAGTAATTTTCATTAATATAGTTCTTTTTTAAAAGTTGTTTATTAATTAATTTAATAATGAATAATCCATTAAACGAGTTTGAGATGACATGGCTGCTTATGCAAAGTGTTATCACACCGCCTTTAAATCTATCCATCAATTCCTCTGCTAACCAATTATTCATATGTTTACTTCTTTCTGATTCGCATAGACGCCTATGTCTTTTGACAGGGGCTCTGTCAAAAACACACAATATTGTAATTCATTCAAAATTCATTCTGTTCAACATATCTTAGTCTCAGCTGAAATAAAAGATATGAAACCTTCAATGCATCATGTCCATTTGACTAAATTATATCTTTGTGTCCTATATCACACAACATGGAATGTAATCAGAAATGTTTCTAACACGTGATACATAGTGGAAGCCTAATGCATTTTTATTGCAGTCAGAAAGATTTATTTTGCAGCATTGGCTGGATGTTAGGACAGTCACCGGGGATCATTGCATCCAATTTCAGAATACATCAACAAACATCAGTCACTGCTAATGGAAAAAATCAACAAATTATTGTAAACACATGTTTGTTCTCTTTCTTCAATATGAACTATATGTATTTAGGAAGAGAAGAAAAATAACAGCTCAATGTGTGTTATATAAACTTATATTATTGCTTCAGTTCAAGGTCATTGGTTTTGATGAGATTTCTTATCTATTCTTCATATATAGAAGAAATATAATGTATAGTTTCTTAGTGTCGCAGCACAGTGATATGTGAAAGAAAAATACATAGCTATTGCAGAAGATGGAAGTTTAGGGAGGGAAAAAGAAAAGAAAAGAAAAAAATGACAGGATCAAAGTAGAAGTTCATGTGCATGTGTATGTAATCACTATATGTTTATCAATTTTTTTACCAGTAAAGAGTGAGTGAAAGGCTAATTGGAAACAGTCAACACAAGCTAAACAACAACAGGCCTGAGAAAAGGATTTTGGCTATGAATGCTCTTCAGTACATCAGCCAGACATCATGTTTTCTGCATTTAGTTGTTTGCTGTTGGTCAATTCTCTTAAATGGTATTTTGTTGGAATCCATTTGCTTTTAACTATGTAAAAGACATGCCAAATTCATGTTGTCAATCAAATTGAAATGGTGAGGAAATACTGTACATCATTCGATTTGCCCTATTTCTCACCGGCAAATGTAAAATTGAGCAGAGAGGTTATAAAGAACATAATCTACACTGTAAAAAAATCTGTAGAAATTACAGTAAATTACAGTAAACCTGGCAGCTAGTTGCCAGTTAACTTACTATAGATTTAAATTGATGTTATTTACTGGCAACAGATTGTTCAAAGTTAAATGAACATTAAACATTAACAAGTCTTTATCTTTACAGAAATAAACTAAATTACAGCATCATGCAAAGCATTCTGGGAAGCAAAATCTGAAGGAAAAAACTGAAAAAGATTGATGAAGATTTCTGGTTTCCAGAATGCTTTGCATTAGATTATTTTATAGTTTTTTTATTATGTAAAGACAAAGACTTGTCAATGTTAAATGTTCATTAACTTTGAACAAACGTTTGCCAGTAAATATACATTAATTTAAATCTACATAGTTACTGGCAACTAGCTGCATAATTACAGCAATTTTTTTTACAGTGATATGCTCTTAACAATAAACTGACATAATCTTAATATAGCTACTCACGTATATAAACACAATAATAATGGGATAATAAAGGGAAACATGTTCATGGTCGCTCTCTTTTTCTGTCTTAGACGATTGACAATTGAAACATTGAAACTGTAAATAATCTAAAATGTGCTGTTTTTTCTTTTTTTTCTTTTCTTACAAAAACATTTTACTGTAAAACGTTATGTATTCCAAGGCATCACCTAACTGACGCTTTTAAAACTTTATGCACCCTTTGGCGTCAGTTAGATGACGCTATCCTTGATGGTCTAACCCTAACCCTACCCCAGACCTAAACCTACCCGCGTCATCTAACTGACGCTAAAGGGCGCCTAAAGCATCAGATGTTGAAGCATCAGATGTCAAAAGTGTCAGTTAGATGATGCCTTGGGATGAGAATGCATTGAAATATGATGCAGTCACAAATTTGTGAATATAATGTTTCACTGCACACTATAAAACAGTTTTTCAGGTAAGCAGAAAAAAAAAGTTTATTATTGTTATTTTATGTTCAAATTAACTGGTTTATTTGAGTCAAAAATACTAAGTCAATCTGGTTACTTTTTTTTCTGTGATTGTGCGGCCACTTCCGTTTATTAGCTATAATAATAAATAATTATAGTAAATAACCGAAAGTAATAATTCACGCTACAAACCTGTGTTTTATGATTATGATAATAAATCACAATTATATGATAACAAATAACAGTTTGCATTATCAAGCAGCATAACGAACAGTTTTGTGCACCTAAAATAACTGAAAGCCTTAACACAATCAAGTTATTATTGCCGTCCCTGCTCTTACAAGATGAGCACTTTAACAAACTTCATTATAAGGTGTCATATCAGGTCATATTATTATCAGGCGTCATATCATTATCAGGTGTCATCTCGGGTCGAAATAGATCCTTAAAGTAACAACTGCATAGTTTCACCTTTTTTACGGGCAATTATTAGGCGAGTAATACTTAACTAAAATACGTAGTTAGTAGTTCACTGTGACAAATGTACAAGAATTGTCTTGTTAAATACAATGTACACTGTAAAAATTAATATGCTTTATCTAATTAAAAACATTTTGACAACAGATTACAAGAATTAGAATTGAGTAATACTTAATCAAATGAATTCCTTAAAATTTTACCATTTAAAATGGGTAAAACTTACTACAACAACCAAAAAAAAAACATAAATTTAAGTCACCATTATGGTGATCGGTGTTTGTTTTAGGTTTGTTTTAAAATTACGGTTTTCTCCTTCAGTGATTCTGCTTGTTAACATCAGGTTTCTTCAATGTTGGCAATATAATATAAATATTTATTAATTAAGCTTTGACGTCTGTCTGTTAGTGAGATGTTTTTGTAAATTTTTTGGTGTAAACGTTACTCATGTTAATGGTTAACTTTAAAATTATTTCTCAATTCTAATTTGCTCAATTACATTAGTAATACTGCTTGTAATTTGTTGCCACAATTCTATTGATTAGATAGAGCATATTCATTTTTTACAGTGTATACATTCATAAATTGATGTTCATATTTATAAAGCATAAATTCATAAAGCATAAATTTACAGTAAAATTAGTTTATATGATAACGTACAGTTAACAAGTTCCTGTAATGTTGTCAGGTTTGCTTTGTTCACTTCACAGAGACTCAGACATGTTCTGGAGTGTGTGCTTGGTGGTACAGGTGTGTCTCTGAATGATACACAATGTTTTGGAGTCAAACACTCAGTCTGAAGCATTTGAATTTATGATAAATTATTAGCGCTAAATGCTAAACACATGTGATGAGCTCTTTAGATGTGATTACTGTTGTTACCCTGCCATCTGCTGGTCCCTCGCCTCGCTATCTCTCCCTCAGTCTGTCTCTCATCATCTCTCTCTCTCCTAGCTCTTATGTGTCATCTCTGCAGAAAGCACAGGAAGAGAAAAGAGAGTGATTGTTATCGAAAAATAAGCATGGTGTTTGAAAGGGAATTTAATTGAGGCATTCGTTATATTTGAAAAGGTGAATTCCTCTGGGCGACTGCAGGAAACTCGACCCATTTCATAGCCTCAGACATTAATAAAGAATGGCATCTTTTGACTTTAGCTTTCAGACCACAACCTTAAACGGGCTAAATATAGGGGGAGACAGTAATTCCCTCCACCTTGGGGGATGAGACGCAGGACAGGAGTACAGAACGGCGGAGGAATCCAATTAGCAAAGCGGGGAGACCCAGACGCAGTCGCACAAACATGCAAACAAACACACAAACTCCAGTGTCCGTGCAGACATACACACTCTCAGACCTAAAGGGAACGTGTGGGTCTTTCTTCTTAATATCTGTGCCATTAATAATCCACAGACCTCTGATGGTGCGTCGTAATAGGAGGCATCCGGTCTGAGCTCTGGTAACTAATAAAAAATAGGAAGTGAACAATGTTTTCGTCTGGTCGCATGAGAACACCCACTGGGGCCAGTTTGCAGGAAGGGTCACATGCTCTTAAATATTTTTTTCCTTGTCTTCTTATTAAAGGATTAAGAGCTTATATTTAGTCACTGAGAGAAGAACGTTGTGTGTTTTTAAGAAGGTTGACGAGTGATCTTCTGTGTTAAATGAATGTTACAAATGTAGGATTATGCATTTTCCTAAAGCTGCTGTAATTTTTAGTTTTCAAAGTAACGTCCTGCTTAATGTAACATGTTAAATCTGGAAAGATTGTCCATATGCAGTTTATATGCAAGAAGGAAAAAAAAGAGAGTTAAAGTATCTCTATGCCTGTATTACAATATTTGTAAGTTAGACTATGTCAAATACATCAAATACATGCAAAAGGTATTTATTGACAATATAGGTTCATTTTCTTAATCATATTTCAGCTATTAGGGTGAAAGGTGAACGTTGACCTTTATTGGCAACGCAAGCTTTTCTGTGAATGTGCGAGATTTATTGCAATATATTGTTATTCTGCTATATATGTTTTGAAATACAATTTTTACCAGATGACTTGAATAGCTCTATTTGGAAATAACTGATCTTTCTAACAATGAATCATTCACCCGGATTGGAGTGATTCTGTAGGGGACTGGATCTGCTTGGAAAATAATAAACTGATTATAAGCATAGATAAATACAAAATAACAAAGTTACAAATGAAACAAACAGTGCTTTTCAGGTAATGCTGGGTACACACTACAAGATATTTGGGGTAATTTTGGACCAATTTCTCCCTTCCAACAATTCACTGTAAAAAAGAATACAACTGAATATGTTAAATCTAATCAATAAAATTAAGGCAACAGATTACAATCAATATTATTAATTACATTTAACAACTTAGAATTGAGTAATAATTGACCAAATGAATTACTTAAAAGTTAACCATTTAAAATGAGTCAAATTTACACATTTTTCTAAACAAAAATATCAGAATAAAAGACTGACATCAAAGATGAATTAAGAACTCTTTTTTTCCAATGCCATCATTGAACACACCTGATGTTAATAAGCAGAATCACTGAAGGAGAAAACATAATTATAAGTCACCATTATGGAGATCAGTGTGTGTTTTAGTTTGGCTCCTGACCCTTAAATCATTATCTTTTTATGCTGTATGACTGCTGTCCGTAACATAACAGCCAGATGAGCAAACAGATAAGGTGATCGGATGGTGTTGGTTGTGTTTTAAGATACTCATTATTTCACAATCATTTGACCTCAATTACCTCAATTTTATTGATTAGATTGAACATATTCAGTCGTAGCCTATTTAGTTTTACGGTGTAAAGTCACGAGTATCTTGATGGTTCTATAGATTTATTTATTAGATTTTCCCATGGTGTGAGTTGTGTTAACAGACCTGATATGCTCGAAATAACGTTGGAGCCGTCCTTATATCCTGGCTGAAAAACTGTGTGATTTGCTAATTAGCAAATGCAGGTGATTGGAACAAAATACTGTGGAGGACTTTTACTTTCTGAACCTGGACTTTACACCAGTGACAAGACGTGAACGCCAGTTTCATCCCAATACGTCTGACGTCTTGGGACGTCTTTTGACCATACGTCAATATCCGCCCTTTTAGGGTACCCTTAAAGATGACATTATCGGATCCTGAACTCTACCCCAGACCCCTAAACCTACCCCATCACCTAACTTATGTTAAAGGGAGGGTTGACTGCGATTACACTTTTTTCATTTTAAATATTGTGTAATGTTGCTGCTGGTGCATGAACAGTATCTGCAAGTTATAGCGTTAAAGTTCAGTGTAAGCAGAGATATCGTCTTTTAAAAATCAGGAAGTATAATTGCCTACAAAAACGACTCGATTGGGACTACAGCTGGGTTATGGCACGTCACTAACCCACACATTTGCATCAACCCCTCCTCATAATATGCAGAAAATGGCATGCGCATATTTCTGAGGCACATCGACTCGTCAAGTGTGTTGTTCACGCAGCTGTCAGGTCTTCTGTGTTCGGGCTTCCCATGGACACTATACTTCCTCAACAATGGATACAATTTATGTTTGATTATGTTCCTGAAAATGACGATCGTAATCTAGCTCTCTGTGCTGCGCATTTTACGGAAGACAGCTTCCAGAATCCAGAGTTCAACACCGGATTTAACAAGAAACTGTTACTAAAATATGAAGCAGTTCCAACTTTAAAACAAGAGGCAGCAGTTGTTGGGCCACAATCTGTAAGTAGGCTAAGACTTCATCATTTTAAATGTATTTGCATGTATAAATTCAGACGTATAGCCTTGTGTTTTATTTATTTTTTCAAATGCCAGCGCTGACTTTATAGCCACTATAGGCTATATTTATGCTACAGTATTTTGTGTCTACGACAAATGCGTACAAACATTATGGACATGAATTTTCTGTAAGTACTAATGTTTTACTAATGCTTTCTCGGTCTGATTATGCCTTAAACTGATATCGACACATATATACATCTGGACCGGAGCTCATGACATGCACGTTTTGCCTGTAAAGGTAAGCCCGTAAATTAAGGTTCGCCCATAAATACAATCATGCAAAGAAAAAAGCAGTCAACCCCCTTTAAAGGTAAAGCGTCAGTTGTATGACGTCCCAGGATCGTCATATAACTGACGTTTAAGGGTACCCTAAAAGGCAGATATTGACTTATGCTCAAAAGACATCCCAAGACGTCAGTTATATGACGTCTTGGGATGAGACTGTGTTAACCATACTCTGCATTTGCAATTCTCTTAAGTACACAGTTATACAATCTTTCATTGATGTATTCATGTTTAAACATAGGCTACTAAAT
The DNA here is from genome assembly GCA_030378365.1 of Hybognathus amarus. Taxonomy (NCBI): domain Eukaryota; kingdom Metazoa; phylum Chordata; class Actinopteri; order Cypriniformes; family Leuciscidae; genus Hybognathus; species Hybognathus amarus. The sequence continues at coordinate 36,415 of JAQIUQ010001526.1, forward strand.
TAAACAGCATTCAATTATTCAATGCATTACTTCTATACTGATTTATATCTTAAGTTGCTCAAGCAAGTGGCAAAACATTTGAACATGTACTTTTGTTAAAGTATTTTTTTTTTAAAGTAAAACTACTAATTGACAAAAACAGGCCACTCTCATGAACAAACACACACACACCTTTTATTCCTGTGGGGGAAACAAAATTTCTCTGTTGCCTCTGATTGGCTGCAGAGACATTACAGAGAGAAGTATTAACGGAAGCAATCATCGCCTCATCGGCATGTAATGCCGCATACCCTACCGGATCCAGCATGCTTAGTTCACCGCACATGGAAACTATCTGACAGCGTAAAGTTGCTTGTCACGGCAGAGGGTTATGTGCTGTGACACGCTGTGGCAGTTTGATGAGTAGGTGTCCTTTGGGTGTAACTCAGTGTAAGATCCGTGTGAAAGATAACAAACACTCACATTTTTTTCCCGGTGTAATAGAATCTCCTGTGAGTGATTACACTGTCATTGTGACCAAGATTAAAGTAAAAGTCAGTGAAAGAGTTATATTATGAACATCACAATCACCTTAACAGTATATCATCAGAAGAAAGGACAGTGACTTGTGTCCTTTCAACAGAGACAGCATCTGATAGTTTAAGACATACGGTCAGTATTCAGACTGCATGTCTCTCAGAGATCAGAGGTCAGGCTGATGAGAGGAAACAAGCTAAAGTTTATTTAGAGCTAATGAAACATGAACAAGCTTTTGTTATTTTGCTGCAGGACATGCAAGTGGAAGAGAAGAAATGCAAACTGACCTACAGACCAGGCTGGCTAATTCCCATATTAGGGCCTACATTTGTTTTTAACACTTATTTGTTATATGGCATTACACAGGATTTTATAATTATAAGATAATTCATAATGTCTTATAATGCAAAATACAATCAGGTGTATTATTATCACAGTTAAAATAAACAATCATACTTAAGTATTTTTAAAAGAATAAAGTTATTTCTGTTCTTTCATCACAATGTATAATAACTTCCTCCACCTCTAAAACAACTTTTCGGCTGATGTCATCAATACCTGTTATTTTTCAAACTCCTTCTCTCTAATAATCTGACTCAAAATCCAATCAATTCCTGACTGAGAAAATATACAGTATGGCATAATACTGTTGACATAGGCTAATGTGACATCCTCAGAATTCTCACAAACATTCTCTACTCATCTAAAACAGGATTTTGCTCTTTTTTGTTGTTCTTCTTCTTCTTCTTCTCTTCTTCTTCTTCTTCTTCTTCTTCTTCTTCTTCTTCTTCTTCTTCTTCTTCTTCTTCTTCTTCTTCTTCTTCTTCTTCTTCTTCTTCTTCTTCTTCTTCTTCTTCTTCTTCTTTTTCTTATATTATTATTATGCATGCATGCATGCAGCTTTAATGGCTAATGCATGCAACAAAAAAAGTGCAATTTGGAATTGGTCAAACTAATACAAAGAAACCACAGAGGAAAAAAAAGTTTTGAAAGATATTATATTAATTTGTTGATTAAAGTTATGAATGTGTTATGCATATGGACATGTTATGCATCAGCTACACACAGAGCTGTGTGTAGCTATATATATATATATATATATATATATATATATATATATATATATATATATATATATATATATACACATATATATATATATATATATATATACAGAGCTTTTTTCTAGGCAAATTTAGATCGTTTAGAAAATGCTTCAGTGAGATTATTAAAAGATCTTACGCAAAAATGACCATATCACTTCTATCTTATCATCACTTCATCAGTTGCCGGTTCATTTTAGAGTTGATTTTAAATTATTTTAATTGTTTATAAATGTTTGAATAATCCAACATGATGGTTAGGTTTAGGGGCGGGGTAAGGGGTAGGTCATTGGTATCGAATTCATATGAATTGGCCAATTCATAAAATATGTACGATTTAGCAAAATTCGTACTGAATCCGTACAGAGTGAGGTCGTATGAATTGTTATGAATTAGCCACTTTTTAATCATTTCGAATTCGTACGACTTGGTCACTGAGATTGGGTTGAATAATCTGGCGCCTTCCTTCCTCTTTAATGTATTAGTCCTATGCAATCCCTCAAGAGCTCTCCAATCTGGGACAAAAAGTAAAACAAATAAATAATTAAAGTTGTTCAGATACAAATTACAGAAAATGGGGACTTTGCATTTGCATTTCCTTTTGTTAAGAATTGGCTAAAAACCCTATTTTCTGTCAATGATTATGGTGATGTATTTATGCCTTTCATTTATGATGTGTGTCTGCTGATGTTTTTTCCCGTATATATATATATAACGTTCTATGATGTTGTGTAAAGCACATTGGTCCGCTGTCGTTGTGGTGCTGTATAATAAACGTTGACATGGATTTTGACACGCTTCAGGTGTATTGTGGAGTGTAGTCAGTAGGAGTAATATTCACACTTCCCGTAGCTCAGCCCATTTCTCTGTAACCCACACAACTGTAGGAGTCTTTTAGCACTAATGCAGCGAGCATAAATATATTACAGTCTCATCATCTCTCCATTTATACAGGTGTCACCGTCTGACTAGATTTCCAGAGAGCGCAAGTTTTACTTTGCCAGACGATTGAAGTCGCAACATTATTATGAGAGCAAAATATATTCATGATAGCAGAAGTCCAACTGGCCCCTGGGCTTTGTAATATAATACAGGCCCTCTTTATCAAATTTAACAGATTATTGGAAACAGGTTGTACACATGATTTGACCATGACGGGAGGAGGCAGGGCCTGCGGACTTTCTCTCTCTTTCTTCTCATTTCCATCCACTCATATCTCTCTTATCTAATTCTCTCCATGGCTGTTCTTTGGATATGATGCTGTCTGATTTTTGGAGGATGTCTTAATAAACAAATGTATGATTCGTGCCTTGGGCTGATCGTTTTAACTTGCTCCTATCACAGATTACTGTAACACAAAACACTTTTCACAGACCCATACTGACAAAGTGTTATGGACATTTAAATGGTTAGTTCACACCAAAATGTAAACTATTTTATCATTTACTCACCCTCATGTTATTCCAAACCCCTTTGACTTACTTTCTTCCGTGAAACATAAAAGATGTACTCACAATGTTCCATTCAATGAAAGACTGCCTCACCCAAGGGCTGTCGGGCTCCAAAAATAGATAAATAAAGACTATACAAGTATCAGAGAAGTAATAATATGCTATAATCCAAATCAAAACCATTGTTTTGTGTACAAGAACAAAGTTAAAGTTGTTATGAATTTAAAATCTCCAGTAGTTGTCCTCACTAGGGGAAAATGGTAACCTAAAAATGGTAACATCTGATTTAAATGGTTTTATTCAAATCAAAGACATTTAACACTGAACCAACCTGGTGCTGCGTTTCCCAAAAGCATCGTCAGCCAACTATGGTCGCAAGTTCTGCCGTGATCAGCATAGTTCAACAAGTCAGCTGTTTCCCCTAAACCATTCGTTCCAATCGAACATTCGCAAACAGCATCGCAAAGCTGTGTGGTTTGAACGACAGCTCTCGACCCTGTGGTTAGAGGCATTGTTTCTATATTGCATGACATTTGGAGGTAATTAATCCTTATTTTGAGCAAAATAAGCAAGCTGACATTTAGTATGACCTTGATGCCTTTTATTTCAACGCATTCTGTAATTTACGTCTTTTAGTTTTTCAAAAGATTTAAAGTACCGATTTTGAAAGAGTGAGGCATGTGCGAACGTGCTCTTCTATGTAAAAATTAGACAAATATTGAGTCTGGTAATAAAGCAAATATTAGAGAAAAAAAAAATCTAGCAATAATTGGATCTCAAACAGTTTCATTAAAAGTAGTTTTTACTCCACCACGTGTAAAACCAACGTGGTTAAACGATACTTTGCGACAGTGAGTTTCGGGAAACAGTCGTGACTAGCTGAGTTGATTTCTCCTAATCGATGCATCGGTACTGATGGTAGTGAAGCAGCGAACTGAGTTGTACGGGAAACACCCCTGGCCTGAGACGCTAGCATACTGTAGGCTCCAGCATTCCCAACGACCCTTTTTGGTGTCTTGTTTTCTGTGTTAATATTGTTGTTTTTATTTATTAGGAATATACATGTATTACTGCATGTATTTATGTATTTGTCAAATCAGGTAAATCTTATCTTTAAGGCAGGGTGTTCAATCCTGTTCCTGGATATCTGCAAAATTTCACTCTAAACCTGATCAAACACAACTGAACCAACTGATGGGGGTTGTCTGCATCAAACTTCCATATTTTATGTAGTGCTTATGGTTCAGGTGTTTTGTATGTGCTTTGTCAAATATAGAGCTGTTTTACTCAAGAAAGGAGAGATGAGCATAAGACAGTAACCGATTTCCCATATGCAGATTGATATCTAAAAAATATATATATTTTCATCACTAACGTTAAGATATTTTAATCAAATAAAATGCCAACAATAAAAAGAACTAGCTAGGTTAGCATATTACCTTAAAAGTCCATACACATGTAACCCAACAGTTGATGTGCCCCATAGATTTATATATATATATATATATATATATATATATATATATATATATATATATACATATATATTCAGTATACAGTATATACAGTATATACAGTATATATATACATATATATATATATATATATTAGGGCTGTCAGTTTAACGCGCTAATTAACGGCGTTAACGCAAACCCATTTTAACGGCGTTAATTCTTTATCGCGCGATTACGCTGTCTTTTGTCCTAACAAACTTTGTAGTTTTTTCACGGCATGCGTCCTGATCCATTTCGGCGTCCGCGCTCGTCATCCACTCAAAGCCGGCTCGCAAGCCCAAACGAGTGTGTGCGCTCGTGCCTGTTGTTTTGTTTCCGGTCTAGCTCCGCTTGCGCTTTGAAAGTCATTGAAATGAATGGGTTTCAGATCGCAGCGCGAGGACGTTTTGTGCCGCACACACTCGTTTCGGCTTGTGAGCCGGCCAAATAGTAACGTTTTGAGTGGATGACGAGCGTGAGACGCCGAAATGGATGCCAATAAGATTCTGAATGGAAAGTTTACTTTTAAAAAGTTGCCAAATTGTCCCATTGACAAGACCAAGTGATCTGTGTGTTTTGTCGTTGTGAACTGAGGAGCTATCATCATTGCAGCACGTCCTGTCTGATACACCACTTGATGATGGCCAAGCAAACACACACACACACACACACAGATGATGCGAATTCTCCACCCCCTCGCCAATATCAGGACCTCGTCAGTATTTCTTTCACCCTTTTATTGATAGACAGTGTTACATTGTGTGAGAGATTATTTGTATATGTTAGTGTGAAATTGAACACTATTCCAATGTTATTTTCAATAATAAAAAAAAACATTTGCACTAAACAAGCCAATCCACTTTTCCATGTAGATAAGAGCATTAAAATGAGAAAAAACAATGTAACAAAAAGAAATCAAAAGACATTTAGAATAGATAAAAATGTGCGATTAATCGCGAGTTAACTATGACATTAATGCGATTAATCGCGATTAAATATTTTAATCGTTTGACAGCACTTAATATATATATATATATATATATATATATATATATATATACAGTATATACAGTATATATACATACATACTATGGAAGTCAATTGGACCTGTTAACTCTTTGCCTAACATATTTTCAGCCCGTTCTCATCCCATGGCGTCATCATGACACTTTTGACCATCCGTCAACATTCGACACACATGGCACCTTTTAGAGTCAATATGAGACGCGCCTCCTTGTCTTCTAACCCTACCCCAGACCTAAACCTACCCGCGTCATGTAACTGACGCTGAAAGGTTGCAGTGTGTGTAGGATTTAGACGCATGGTCAAAAGTGTCAGTTAGATGACGCCCTGAGGATGAGAATGCTTCTTTTCTACCAACACATTCTCATCCTTTGGCGTCATATAGGTGACGCCATATGACATTTCGTCGAAATACTACGCACATGGCACCCTTTAGCGTCAATATAACACACACTGTTATGGGTAGGTTTAGGTCTGGGGTAGGGTCTGCGTCTCATATTGACGCTAAAGGATGCCACTCACCTGTATGACGCCTTGGGTTCTTTGTGTTATATTGACGCTAAAGTGTGAAGTATTTTCGACGAAATGTCATATGGGCGTCACCTCTATGATGCCAAAGGATGAGAACGGATCTTTATACTGTGTTCAGCAAAATAAAGAAATTCATTCGGATTTGGAACAACTTGAGGTTGAGTAACGATGAAAGTGTTTTAAGTGTTTGTCATAATCATATTATTATTTAAAGTATTTAAAGTTAGTTTTAAAAATGGCATGCATATTAAAAAAGACGCTTACATTTATGTTCTTTTTATTTATTTAAAATACATTAAATTTCTCTTTTTTAAATAATGATCAATCTACACTAACATGTATTCAGGGGAAAAGAATATATTAGACAATTGTGCAAATGAATCAAAAAAAAAAATCTCACAGCATTGGATTTTGGGATGAGATAGTTACTTGGTAATGCAGGCTGTTTCCTGTTTATAAAACCCTTCAATGATTTATAAAAGGATTATCCTGTATAAAAGTATATCAATGTATCTTTCTTGCTCTTTTCCAGATGGAGTTTCCCAGAACCCTGAAGCTGAGATGACACTACCAGTTGCCCAGCCCCGGGCAGATCAGGGGCAGAGGGATAAACTGTCACCCTGGAGGGGTTGAGGAGCTGTCTCAGGTGTCAGGTTATTATAGTGCTATGAGAGGATCCTGAGAGCTCTTCTGCAGTGTGCTGTGAATGTTCAGACCACTGCGGTCGTGCTCCTTCATGTGGGATTATAAATCTAATGGTGTGAATTCTTACAGGATGAAAGAGATCTTGAGCAAATGTGCACTTTTGTGTCGGTGAGAGGGTGTCATTCTCAGGAAAATAGCAGCATGTGTGCCTGATTTTTTATATTTGAATTACCTGTGATTTACTTTAAAGGTACAGTATGCAGGATTTTTGCAGTAAAATATAAAAAACCACTAGGACAATGTTATATATTTTGTTTAGGCCTAGTTGACTACATACAATGTCCCAAATCTTCTCAACTATTTGAAAATCATGAGGAAATTGTGATTTTAACCAAGGAAATGGGGCGTGTGCGCAGGGGTAAGTCACCAGTTAATGACGTCATATCCGCGTTACTCCTCAGTTTCCGCCAGGTTTGACCTCTGTACTGCAATAGTAACCACGGCGACAGATGTGGACAACCGGGTTATGCCTAGCAGGACGCTCACGCTGTTGTTGTTTTGATCAAACATTATGGACAATGGCAACCAGATAAAAGAGGACTAAAACGAAGATCAACATCTTTCGAGATGCCGAGAACTCCACGTCTGCGACTATCTTCAACTTAGAGACGCGACTCGCGAGTGTTCAGGAGACGCGGGTTACTTTATTAAACAGGTGAGCAAATTTTGAGCATGGTGAGCAAACTTATCAATGTTATTTAGTTCAACATGATGAAAAGAATATGATCTGTATGTTATTCTCTAATGTTAATCTAGCTTAGTCTCATACAGCCAACACACAACCTAACTAACAATATTCAACACACTCAAATGCCATTAAGTGTGATAGTGTAACTGTTAGAGCAAGTCAAGACACGTTTATTTATTTAGCACTTTTACAATACAGATTGTATCAAAGCAGCTTCACAGTGATAATATGAAAATAATACAACACAGATCAATAATATTGTTGAATATTAAATGTCCCCAACTAAGCAAGCCAAAAGCAAGGCAACAGTGGCAAGGAACCAAAACTCCATCAGGTGATAGAATGGAGAAAAAAAACCTTGGGAGAACGCAGGCTCAGTCGGGGGCCAGTTCTCCTCTGGCCAACGAAAGAACAGTGATTACAAAACAAATTGGATCGAAACATTAAGAGTATTTGTCAATTTCCATCTGTTTGGAAGTCGAAGTAATCACGCCGGTTTGGAGACGAGATGTTGAGGATCAGTGCCGATGGTTGTCCTGTCGATGAGGCTGGCACTTAATGATGAGTCGGGATGGGTCCAGGCGCAGGTCCACCATAGAGGGTCCCTCGGGATAAACAGAGAAACTGATATTAGCGTAGATGCCATGCTTCTTTTGATGTACCAAGTACATCAGGATTTACGGGATGTGTTCCCGGTTCCGGCTGATTTAAACTATGCAGCCTAATTTGAATTTAGGAAGTCTATAGTGTGTTATGTGTATGCTAGGCCAAAGAGATGTGTTTTTAGTCTAGATTTGAACTGACAGAGTGTGTTTGCTTCCTAGACAATGTTAGGAAGATTGTTCCAGAGTTTTGGTGCCAAATAGGAAAAGGATCTACCACCAGCAGTGGATTTTGATATTCTAGGCATTATCAACTGGCTGGAGTTTTGAGATCGCAATAGACATGAAGGACTATAATGCGTTAAGAGCTCGCTCATAGTACTGCGGAGCTAAACTATTTAGTGCTTTATAAGTAATCAGCAATATTTTAAAATGTATACTATGTTTAATAGGCAGCCAGTGCAGGGTTGACAGAACCGGGCTAATATGGTCATACTTCCTGGTTCTGGTAAAGAACTTCGAGCTGCTACGTTTTGGACTAGCTGAAGTTTGTTTATTAAGCGTGCAGGGCAACCACCCAGAAGAGGATTACAATAATCTAGCCTTGATGTCATGAACGCATGAACTAATTGTTCCACATTTGTAAATGAGAGCATATGGCGTAATTTAGATATATATTTTAGGATGGAAAAATGCGGATCTACAGATACTAGACACATGACTTTCAAATGAGAGGTTAGCATCAAAGAGCACACCTAGGTTCTTAACCGTCGACAAAGACTTACAGTAACAGAGCAGCCATCAAGTGTTAGACAGTATTCTAGGTTAATATGTGTGGAAGTTTTTTGTCCAATAATTAGAATCTCTGTTTTTTTTTTTTTCAGAATATAGTAGTAGGAAATTACTAGTCATCCAATTTTTTTTATATCAGCTATGCATTCCGTTAATTTTGTGAGTTGGTTAGTGAAACAGCGCTGTGTTACCTATCTAACTATCTGCAAGGCATACGGTACATTTATTTTAAACTTTCCAAATTTTTTGTTTTTAAAACAAAACATTCAAATTACTGTAGACTTTTATAACTTTGTAGTGTTTGTTTTGTTGAACTTTTGTACTTGCATGTGCGTGTAGGTTTGGTGACAATAGCTGTGCAGGAATTACCACTTCAGTTTAAAGGATCTTAACACACCACATTTTGTATTTTTTTGAGGAGGTGCTGAGCAGATACATCTAAGTACTGTAACATCATGTTCACACAAGATTTACAAATCAACACTCACCTGTTGCAATGCCAGAGGCTGGAGTGGCTAGTTTGAGACTCTGGGACAGACTAATAATACATAAATAAACAAAGCCTGAGAGATAAATGAGAATAGTTTCACTTCATGTTAATTTTGACACTGAGACAGCCTGAGACTAGTGAGAGAGATCTGTGCTGAACTCCCATTATATTGAGAAAACATTGAGACAAAGAGAGAGAGAGAGAGAGAGAGAGAGAGAGAGAGAGAGAGAGAGAGAGAGCTATATGTGTCTGGCGGTGATAAAAAGTGAGTGGAAGGAAATAAAAACGCTAGAAGGCATCTCGTTTATCACGCAGGTTTAACATGCACATGTGAAAATGAACAACTCAGTTATCAGCTAGTCTGCCTGAGCTTAGTTTGGTGTACTGCCATTTATTGTGTGTAAATGGTACACTGTCAGGAACCGCAAGTCACTGATTTATTGGCCGTTTATTAACATTCACAAAACCACCCCAAGCGCTCACACCCTGATCTTTGGCTAAATTTGAAAAACTGGAGAGCAAATGTTAAATTTAAAGTTGTATAATTTATGTGCTAATCACATAAGATACTATCTGGATATTTAGTAGAAACAATCCTTGTTTAGAAACAATCCTTGTTCTGTCATGACAACTCTCAGGTGTTTGGTATGGTAACAGAGATTGGCATGGTAATGGATATTTGGTCTTGGCCAAAGTACAGAGACTTGCTACTGTCAATACATTCACACATTGCTGTGAGCATGTAGGACATGTTGCTGCTGTACATGTACATGCATAATTTAACCACCCCCCCCCCCCCAAATAAAGCAGGAGACAAGAGAAAAGGGCAGGTCCCACTTCAACACAAACTTCTACACATTAATAAAGCAACTTTTCACCCTACACAGTTGCATATGTGGCATTTAGAAATAAATGGAGAAATATTTACCCACTATGCCACCTCTGAGCCTTTTTCCGGGAGAGACCGAAAGAATCACGTAACAGTTTGATATCCAAACAATGGTGTAGACGAAACAGACATGCAAAGATAAGTATCCAACCAACTGTTTGAATAAGACCCAAAGCCGACCGCAACATCCTTTGCACACTGGCCCAAACCTTAAATATGATAGAGCACAAAAAACATAGATTTAACCAGCGAGGCCACTAATGATGATACAGTTATAGCTCATACTCAAAACATACCTGTTGCTTGGCGACTCATTTAACGCAGATATTGGTGCGTGTTAAACGCATTTACATGGGAATGGCCATTGCCAAAGGCATCCCACAATGCTCCTGAGTCCACCCTTTAACAAGATAAACCCACGAAACCCTGTATGAAGAACAAACAAGACAAACCACAATTCGATCACGGCCCACTGCTCCTAGCTCGCAGACATGCATGCGGATTAACACAAGTGACTTAGGGGTAACGCTTTAGATTACAGCCCGGAAAGTACTACGTAATTAACAGGAATTTACAGTGTAATTTTTTGGAATTATAGTGTACCTATAAAGCACTTACATGTAAGTATAAGGGTACAATATGTAAAGTTTGGGGAATAAAGGGGTAACAACCAGGATAATTAAAAAAAAATACTCTAAGTATTACTAAGGACTAAGGGGTACTAATTCTACTATTAAGATACAACAATCTCTTACATTTGGGAGAAATTTAGCGAGAACATTTACTGTGTACCTTTTTGTAGCAATTGAGTATCAATACAGTATTGGCTTTTTAAAAATGAAAGGGTACATCTATGCATTTATAAAAAAAAATATTACAAATTTGATAGCAAAAGTGCAGATGTTTATGTTTGGGCTAACGTGTTTCAAGGCAAGAAAAGTTAAGACTATTGCAGTTTTTTTTTAAATATACTGGGAAATATATCTAATTTCATGTGGTTACAGGGTAAGTGGTGCTTGTATAATAAATAAAGGTTTCTGAGTCAGTGATATAAGATTGTGTATGCATTTGTATTGTACTTACCCAGTAACTACATGGAACAAGAGGGTAACAAACACCACTTTAATTTACAGCCCGCAATGTCACACTTACCCTGTAACTACATGAACTACATGGTAACAAGCACCACTACATGAAACATCTTTCCCCAATATTTAAGCAAAAGTTGCAGTAGTTTTTGTTTTCAGTGCACTTTTGTTAAAAAGATTATAAATGCATAGATATGTACCCTCAACCCCGATCACACCAAATGCGTCTTTATAGCACGCATGTGTATTGTCGTGTAATATATACGTGAAGTGAGTTTTTACGTGCATATGATACGCATTGGTTGGTTAGGTTAAGTTTTGGTGTGGGTTGGGGTGCGTGTGTATTAGACGTTTGGCTAGAATTAGTGGTGTGGGGTGCGTGTGTATTATACGCAAATGAACTGCGTATCAATTGCATGCGAAAAACTGCGTCTCATATGTACGTAAAAACTCATTTTTGCGTATATATTACACGACAATACACATGCGTGTTATAGAGATGCATTTACGTGAGAACAGGCTGGTACCCTGTAATTTTTAGAAAGCCTATACAGTATGTACTGGTTCACTATTATTTCAAAAAGGTATGTTCTCGCTAAATTGCTCCCAAATGTAAGATCATGTTATATTAATTACATATATTATATTAATGTTTTATCATAAATAGTAGAATAAGTACCCCTTAGTTCTATGATACTTACAGTATAAGTTTTTTTTTTCTTTTTTTTCTAATTTTCTATTAGTTGTTACCTCTTTTTTACCCAAACTTAAAATGTTGTTCTCTTATACTTATATTGTAAGTATGTTGTAGGTTCACTATAATTACAGCAGATTAGGATATGTGGGCCTTGGCTACCTTGCCTACCGGATTAACACTTTAGTGACTTAGGATATTTGGGCCTTGGCTACCTTGCCGACCCACTTAACTCTAAGAATGCATGCTATGTGTTGTCGTAAACAATAGAAATAATGTTGCAAGCTAATAGAGATAGGAACCCAGCAACCACCTGAGCAGGTATCATCAATTAAGTCATTTGATAATGATTTCATTACCCTTATAGTCTTATTTGATCAATTAAAAGTCATTAGAAGCAAAATGAATGATAGGAGTGTGCTCTGTCGCTGCATCAAAATGTTAGCATAGCTAATGAAACATTACTCTTGAAATAAAAGAACGTTCGTTATGTTTACAGCTAAACATTTAATCCTATTGAATGTGAATGCTAATTTTGATTTAACCATCTCATATATAGCTTAGACAGCTTATACTCACAGAGATACAAACATTATACCATTTTTTTGCTTCATACATTTAACTGCATAATGCTCCAACTTATGCTAGTAAATCCCTCCATAATATTATAAACATGACACTTAGTTTCACTGTATTGATTGTTCTTTTAGATTGGCTCAGACACAAGGAGCATCTGAATCAACCTCACATGAAAACATTGCTCTTGGAAATAAAACAAAGTGTCATTTGTTTTACCGCTAAATATGGTAAACATTGTTTAAATTGCAAATGCTTAAGCTTATCACTTTAACCTGTTTTCATATGCTAACAGTTTATTAAACAGCAATGACAATAGCCACTGCTGCTGCATGCAGTAAACACTGCTGTTTATATGCATATGACTTGATGCTAGTTAAAACATTTTAACAAAAAGTTTAAACTTGTAAAGATTGCTCCATTTAGGAATGTATGTAAAATATTATTGCTGTATCACTTTTGAAAACAATGTACCTAAACACTAAACCCTATGCCTAAACCTAATTGATAGTCTTAACAATAGCAAAGGTGAGATAAAAATGCATTTGCTGAAGCAACCATGCTATTTTAACTTGTTTCTACAAGTTTTTGATCTTTTTTAATATTGCATAGCGCTCTACCTCGCAAGTGCAGTGCTGTGCCAAAAGAGCTAATGAGAAAGTTTATTACAGAAAACCACACATATGGAGCTAGTTGTGTGATGCAGATTTCAAAATGCATTTTACAAACCATGCACTATGGCAAAATGTCAAGGTCATGACATAGGAACCACAAAATAGTACACTGTAAAAAAATATTGTTGGTTTACCTTAAAAAATTAAGTAACCTTGCCTTAAAATTTTAAGTTCATTGAAATGGAAAAAATAAGTTAATACAATGAAGGAGATTGATTTAATCATCAAAAACTCAAAATATTGTGTTATCTGAATCACATAAATAATTTACGTTGATTTGACAAAAGAAAAAAAATATATAAATATATAATATTATATATATATATATATATTATATATATATATATATATATATATATATATATATATATATATATATATATATATATATATATATATATATTACAGTGTATAATAATATTAAATGTTTTTTATTAAATGATAATCTGCCCATGTGAATTATAATCATAAGTTTTGTGTTTTACTATAGCGTTAATTTCAGTTGGAATCTGTAGTGAATTGTACGTATAGGTATGTTTTTGGAGTTTTGCAAAAATGTAAATTGTTTCCACAGTGATATCTGTCAATCATCTACACAAGACTACTAACAGTTGGTCCAGCTCCAGGTATATTCACAAACACAGGATAGAAAAGAAAAACATTTTTCACATGCACCTTAGCTTGTTGTAAGGCACCCATGTCAGAGAAAACCTTTTTTATGCTTTATATTCACACTTATATTTATTTCTATTTTTTCTGTGTTAATTATCTCATATGTAAGTGGATTGTGAAGAGTGAATTTCATCAAACAATCAATCACATTTTTATTTACTTCATGTTTAAATTTAAGGTGCAAAATGTGATGGGTCAGGCTAATGTGAAGCATTAAAACAATGTTCAGAACTGCAGGCGGTCTGAAAGTCTGTTGAGATTTTCTTTTTTCATCATATGTAGTCTCCTACATTAAACCCTTCATTGCCCAATCAGACCGTGCATGTGTGTGACAGGCGTGTCTTTGAGCTACAGCTGTGACAGACCCTCGTGGGCAGAACTACACGCTGTGACGATAATACGTACAAACCCAAAACAGGCTTTTCAATTTCGGACGGCACGGCACTAATACCCGGCAGAAATGTTCTTCCATTAATCTCTCTTTCATGCTTTTAATTATTCAACATAAAGTCTGAATATGACAGACACTTTAAATCTGTCACATGTAATGACTCCTTAATTAATTTTGCTTAAGAAAACATTAAGCTTTGTGCTTTAAACTCTTCTGCAATGACGTGCTTAAGGGAAAAGATCTTGCTGTTGAAAAGTAATTACAGAGTTCTCACAGACAGCATGTGTGAATGTGTGACATTCTTTTAAAAATTTACTTTTTTTATTTATTCCAGATTGATTGATTGATTGAACTGTGTTTTCCTCCAATGTAGAAATTGTTTTAAAGGGTGATGAACTCAAAAGAGAAGTCAAATTTTCCTTGAGCTTTTGACATCTAAGATGTCATCATATTATAAGAATAGCTATCCTGTAAGTTTCAGAACTGAAAACGTCCTTGTTAGTCCAATAAAAGCTTTTATTGACACCAGCCTCAGCAAACAACTCGTTTTTAAAAGTGGGGAACTATGAACGTAAAGAGGATAAAACACCACCCCTGCAGAAGAAGATCAACCCCTACTTCAACATGGCCGGTTTAGCCCCGCCCACTCGATTTGCGCATTACACGCATAGCTAAATAACATAAGCCTAGCTCATGATGACAAACCGGATCCAGCTACCGAGCAATGCAAAATATTGTGCAGTGCCTGGTTGTGGAAGACAGTCGCTGCATATTCCTCCTGATTCCAATAGGACTGCATGGATAAACTTTATTTTTAATGACGTTCCAGCTGATGAGTTAAAACTAGTGCTGTCAAACGATTAAAATATTTAATCGCGATTAATCGCATTAATGTCATAGTTAACTCGCGATTAATTGCACATTTTTATCTATTCTTAATGTCTTTTGATTTCTTTTTGTTAATTTTTTTCTTTCATTTTAATGCTCTTATCAACATGGAAAAGTGGATTGGCTGGTTTAGTGCAAATGTTTTTTTTTTAATTATTATTATTGAAAATAACATTGGAATAGTGTTCAATTTCACTCTAACATATATAGCCTAAATAATCTCTCACACAATGTAACACTGTCCATCAATAAAAGGGTGAAAGAAATACTGACGAGGTCCTGATATTGACGAGGGGTGGAGAATTTGCATCATTTGTGTGTGTGTGTGTGTGTTTGCTTGGCCATCATCAAGTGGTGTTTCAGGCTGGACGTGCTGTGATGATGATAGCTCAGTTCATAATGACAAAACATACAGATCGCTTTGGTCTTGTCAATGGGACAATTTGGCAACTTTTTAAAAGTAAACTTTACATTCAGAATCTCATTGGCATCCATTTCGGCGTTCTGCGCTCGTCATCCACTCAAAGCATAACGTTACTATTTGGCCGGCTCGCAAGCTGAAACGAGTGTGTGCGGCAAAATGTCCTCGCGCTGCGCTCTGAAACACATTCATGTCAATGGCTTGTGCCGCGCGAGGACGTTCCGTTGCTTCTTCGACCAAAGCGCAAGCGGATCTAGCTAGACCGGAAACAAAACAACAGGCACGCCGCGCACACACTCGTTTCGGCTTGCGAGCCGGCTTTGAGTGGATAACGAGCGCGAGACGCTGAAATGGAAAAAAAAGTTTGCTAGGACAAAAAGACCGTTAATCGCACGATAAAAAAATTAACGCCGTTAAAATGGGTTTGCGTTAACGCCGTTAATAACGCGTTTAACTGACAGCCCTAGTTAAAACATTGTTGTCTGTTCGCTTCATTTCACTGAGGATTGTTCTGTGAACAAGACTGGATTTGCAGACCGATTAAGAGTAAAGAACAGTGCTGTGCCGTCTATATTGGATCTGACAGGAATTGTGCAACACACGGACTCTGGGTTCAAATCATTCTGGTTGCCATTTTACAACATTGAACGTTTTCAAAACAGTTTCCCCCAAGTGCATCGACGGGTGAGTTTAACTCATTATATGCAGAACTGTTATCCACTCACAGCAGTGGGCATTTTTCAGGTAGGCTAAATAGCCTATTACTTATTCATTTTGATGTTTTTGAATGCAAAAAACAAGCGAACGTCATAAGTTGACCTCAGAAAACAATATAATAAAATTTAAATAGCCAGGGTAGGGGTTACATTGGTGCCATGACCTGGATGAGAGTGAGGTTTAGGGGAGTGAGTGTAACGGAGGCCAGCTAGTTGCTGTGCGAGTAAACCTCACTCCCCGACTCTCAACAGGCGCTCTGACTCTCATGCCAGAGACCCCAGTTCGAGGCCCGCTCAGAGCGGGGTCGAGTGGGACCCGGGTGTAAGGGGTTACATCTGTCCTCGAACGAGCGGTTGACTTCCTGATTTTATGAAACCACTCCCTCAGAAACAGGCAGTGGGCTCAGATTGGTTAGTTTGGGCCGGTGTGTGGTGATTGGCTAAACTGTTGCTCACGTTGTCCGGAAGGTCAACGCCCATTACCTATACGGGCGAAACGTGCCTGCGCTCCGGTCCAGATGTACAGGTCCTGTAGTGGGACTGTGGGAGAGCGTGGACGGACAGAGCCGAGCGGTGAATAAGTGGGTCAAGTTCAAATGACAAACACCTGTCTGTGATTTCAGTGATTGGCGTGATTTGTACATCGTATCCTATGGAGTCCTGTTACCGAACTTGTGACATTTGAAAGCTGTATTCAGCGGGAAAGTTTTCACTGCAACTGGTGTTCGGCAAAGCTGTGTTCAGTGGGAAGAGTATTATCACCTATTATTTATTTTTGCCTTTGACATATTGAGTTAACTTTATTTGAGCGCGACCTCACGCTGTAAAAAGAGTTGACTAAATAAAAGTGCACGAGTCCAGTATTCGCCAACCCTGTGTCTCATTTCATCCCCACACATAACAAACCTTTTCTTACATCACAAAGTGATGATAAAGTATATATACATGAAAAATACATTTATAAAATGAGTACATTTACAAATTCAGGTCCAAAATGTTTGTACGCTTTTGTCGTAGACACAAAATAGCATAACTAAGTGGATATAAAGCCAGTGCTGGCATTAGACAAAACTAAAACATTACATCTGAAATTATACAGTACATGCAAATACATTTAAAATGATTAAGTCTTAGCAGGTTGTGGCCCAACTACTGCTGCCTCTGTTGGATCTGCTTCATGTTTTAGTAACAGTTTCTTGTTGAATCTGGCATTGAATTCGTGGAGATTCTGGAAGCTGTCTTCTGTAAAATGCGCAGCACAGAGAGCTAAATTATGATTGTCATTTTCAGGAACATAATGGAACATAAATTGTATCCATTGTTGACGAAGTACAGCGTCCGTAGGAAGACCTGACAGCTGCCTGAACAACACACTTGACGAGCTGGAGCTGCTGAAATATGTGCATGCCCTTTTTTGCATATATTCCGGAGGGAGGGTTGAAGCAAATGTGTGGGTTAGTGACGTCTAAAACCCAGCTGTAGTCCCAATTTACCTTACTAAAATTGACCAGTCCATATGTACAGTTGTGTGTCCATATGTGTGAAATGGCCATATGTACAGTTATGTGTGAAAGCCACAAAAAAAAAAAGCTATTGGATTTTTAAATCACAGAAGCCACTGCGTTCTTATTGTAACATAAACATGTGCGAAAAAAGCCAGGCATGTTGTTTCGATAGCCTCACATCCTATCGCTGTGATCTTTTAGGCCTTCCTCCATGTCATGGATACGTTCTTCATGGGAGTCAAGAGATGTTTTTACCAGTTCCAGCGATGCTGAAATTGGTGCCAATGCCTTGCCGAGAGCTTTTTTCAGGAGCAGGGGCGTAGCTACATGGTGGCCAGGGGGGGGCCACGGCCACCTCCCAATCTCACGGGAAAATAAATGTAATAATAATAAAAAATAAAAATAAAAACTTCAGTAACGGTCTTAAAAAGGAAGCCTGAAATGTATGCAACGTGCCTTCATTCTGACAGTGCTTAATGAAGACTATAGCAGCTAACCATGCACTGTATATACCACTGTAACTAACAGGTGAGTAAGTTGGTGATACTTGAAAGCATAACATTAATTGAAATGATAAGATCATATTAGTTATCTTCTGACAGAGTGAGTGTAATGAGTTATAAGCAGCGCTGCTGCTGTTATTTTTGCAAACATGTATGATTATCTGGCTGGCTAGCGCTAGATAGTTAGCTTAAGTCAATTCCAATGTGTCACTTAGGGTACAGGCACTAACTGAAGCGTTCCGTTCACGACGACACGTAAAATCCCTTTTAGACTAATCTGGTCTATTTTTATCCCTTCAGACGCACGCGCTGGCGCTGCAATCACGTCGTGTAGCCTATAGCTACTTCCATTGATTATAGTGTAAGCTACACTCTTAGGAAAAAGGGTTCTATATATGTAGCATAGGGTTCTTTACTCAACTCCAAAGGACATTTTATGCTAAAAAAGGTTCAATAACGACAAGAAAGAACCCTTTTGGCTCAAAGGTTTTTTAAAGGCTATTATTCATTCATATATTACATTATTCTGCAACATTTGTAGTTGTTATTAAATTATTGTTTATTAAACTGTTGTAGTAACTTTATATCACATTTTAATCATGCAGATTTTTGGAGGATAAAAAGTGAAATGGCACTCTTCGTCTGATATTGATTAATTACATTTTTTAACCACCATATCTTGAATTTTGTGATCATTCACATGCATTGCATTTTCAGGGGTTCCAAATACGTAATGCTTTAGAACCTTTTAAGGTTCTATATTGAACCTTTTCTTCTAAGAGTGTAATTGTTACAGCAGACACAAAGCGAACAGAACATTTCAGGGTAACACTAATACGGTTCCTTCGTTAATGAATAACTACACAAGAACCAATGAGTAACACAATATTAACAATCTAGTAACTATTATTAACTAACAAGAAACTCTGATTAATAAACTAGTAAGTAATAGCGCATAGATGAAAGTGGTAGTTCACTATTAACTAATCAATAACTTCTATTTTTTAATACTTCCCAGAGAACTACTGAAAAAGTTTATTAATAATCTAGTAACTACTAGTCACTACTATTAACTAAAAGAAACTCTTATTAACGAATTAGTAAGTAATAGCTCACAGATGAAAGTGTTACTAGATACTTCTGTGGGAATTACTAATTATTTGGATTCGTATTATAAAGTGAAGATCATTGGAACTAACTAGTAATTACTCAAGTGTTACTAAAGACATTTTCTAAAAGTATACTAAAGTTCACCAAAAATCTCAAACAGTTGCACAAATCATGACTAGATCATGTAGTAACACTTGAGTCATTACTAGTTAGTTCCAATGATCTTCACTTTATTATACAGATCCAAATAATTAGTAAGTAATAGCTCACAGATGAAGTGTTACTAGATACTTTTGTGGGAATTACTAATTATTTAGATCCGTATTATAAAGTGAAGATCGTTGGAACTAACTAGTAATGACTCAAGTGTTACTACTTGATCTAGTCATGATTTGTGCAACCGTTGTAACCTGTTGTGTTATCACAAATAAATTGGATGTTGCATTTAAAATGCAATGGTTTACCTAAATAAATTATCGCCTAATATGACGATTAATATTGTGTCTTTCTGTCATTTGCACTAAAAACATCCCTGTCTCATGTTAAGGTCCCTAACCCCTCACATAATGATGACACATTGCATTTATCAATTAGACATTATTAGTGTCATAAGGGAGTTCAATCCATTGTTTATGGCCTGATGAGCCGCGCGTGAGTTTTAGTAATAGTAGTTTTTGACAATCAAGTGCCACTCCAAATAAAAGACTGGCACAAGCTGGCCCCCCCAGAAAAAATGTCCTGGCTACGCCCCTGTTCAGGAGGGAATCCGTTTGCTGGGTGTGGTCGGACAAGCACACAGTGAAGCTTAGCAAGATCACCAGGTAACTCTGAGCTTTGGCTAGCTTGTGTAGCCATGTTGTCTTCACTTGTGGCATTTTCATCCATCTTGGTTATTTTTTGCCCTCGGTCACGTCTCTTTGATCTCATTTAGTTGTGCAAAGTTATGCCTTAACGTACACGTATCAACTCAAGGTGCACCAGACTTTATGTAAAAAAAAAAAAAAAATGAGGTAGAAAATAAAAAGTAATTCGGGAGCCACATCTACTCGTTACATGCTCAGACTGGAAGCCCTCGGTGGAACTCTTTTAACAAACTCGTTTTAATTCACTCTTAGGCAATTAGTCTCCCTAGCGTGATCCCGATTTGTTGAAAACTCATCTGACAAGTCGTAGGAGTTCCCAAACGACAGGGAACTGTATTGCAATGATATGATCTTCATTCTCGCAATCAACAGACTGTCAACTGCTTGCTCAATGCTCTTGACGGCAACATTTTATGTGATGGGAATAGATTCTAAATACTTTAAAGCTACACTGTGTAACTCTTTTAGTTTATTCTTAGCTAAAAACACTTAGTTCTTTCAAAAATATATATGCTCATTAATTAGGGTGGGACGATACAGGTACCTCACGATTCAATTCTGTGGCGATATGTGGTCCACGATATGATAATATCACGATTCGCGATATCTACGATATTCAATATATTGGAAGAAATTTCATCAACGATATATCACGATATATGTGACCGAAAAGAAAAAGAAGAAATAAGAAAATAAGGAAATTTTATGCATTTATGCCAACATTTATAACATTGTGCAACATTGTGTCTTAGACTTAGGGCCCTATAAAATTCGTTTTATTTTTTCCCAAATTCCGTTTTAATTTTTGGGAATTCGTTTTTTTTTTTTTTTTTTACCCTTGGCTGTTATTTTAGTCGTAAAAAGAGTGTGCTTTTTCAAGTTAATGATTAAAATTTATTAAAAAATACAAATAAATTAGGAATGACCTTAAATTTATTGAGGTAATATAGACATTTAAGTTACTCAGTAGCCTTTTCAGGACAAATACTGCATGATGCAACATAACACTGCACTCTTCAAGTAACAACAAAATATGGTTATGAGCTTTAAACTGTCCATTAATATAAATTATATTAGTTTATATAAGTTTAAATAAAGTCACACTCTGTTGCTCACGGAGTTCGCTTCGGTTTTGTCCAGTCCGGCGCCTCATAGACAGACGCGGTGTGCACGTTGTGTGTGTGTGTATGTGTGTGTGTGTGAGAGAGAGACGCGTGAGTGAGAGAGGACGGAGGCAGAGCGGGGAAATACAACTGAACGAATACGCTGCGTGTTTTAAATAGTGTTAAAAACCGAAACGCAGTATGTGGCGGCGAATTAGTCTACTGTATGTGTGGGAAACACTGCATAAGTCACGTGTGAACTGCTCGGCTCGGCACTGATGGCTTATAGCGTTGAATTTCTTAACTTTTTGCCGACGAAAGCAGAGCCGTGGAGAGCCGCTTCGCCATGCTTTCATTGTTTTGATTTCATCATTGTAGCTGAAATTACAGGTTGGTGGGTTTGTGTCGCCCAGATTTGCTTCCCCTGGTCTGCATTTTCACCAGACATGCGTTCTTCTCCCACACAAAAACAGAATTTCAAACCAAATGTGTAAAATTCCACGAAATTCTGCGTAAACACTAGATTCCATGTTAAAGGGCACCTATTATGGAAAATTCACTTTTACATGGTGTTTGAACATAAATGTGTGTTGGCAGTGTGTGAGCAAAACCACCCTAGAATGATAAAAATCCACCCAGTGTTTTTTTTTACAATCTCAATAAATCATATCCACTGTCTCAGAACAACCTGTTCTAAGATTCAGCTTTTTGTGACGTAGAACATGGGAAAGGGCTTTGATTGACAGTGTAGTTGTGGCAGAGACCCCGCCCTCCGTGATCTGTACACACCATCCTCCATTGTTTCAACAACGACCTGTTATGTCTAAGTGTTCTGTCATGGACTCGTGGGTTAATCCTGTTGTTGTGGCTTAAAAGTTAATCCTCAAGTGTGGATCGTTGTCTAACTTACTGTTTGCGATGTCAGACAATTCAACAACAATGCGTCTAAAGTTGTTGTCGTCGTTGTCGTAGGATGACTGTGTATATAATTTAAAACTTGTTTGTATAGTGTGTAACCACACGTTTATAAATAAATATATATATTTAAAGATATTGTATAAAAAACTGCATATATGTTCTTGTTCTGTAAGTTAGCCATCTTCTCACATTTGCCACTGAAGCATCTGTATGACAAGTAAACATGACGCCTCAGGTCCCTCGCATAAATGTAATTTCGCTTGTACGTAGCAAACTTTATCACAGAATGTGTATGTAGTTTCAAAATATTCCGCCAGCGTTCGTGTTTGTGTGTCTGTGTGTGTGTGTGTGTGCACATCCATCAATTCAAATGGGACGCGATTACAACCCTATAAGTACATAAATGCATCAAATAACCATACCGAGACGTACTGGTCCATTCTCATTTGTGTTTATTCTGCCGGAGTCTCTTGTACTATTTGTATATTCCGATTCAAACGTACACTGAATGACATTCAAAACAGCGCGTCTCTCACGGATCTCTGACTCTCTCAGTGACTGCACTAGGTATCAAGTTACGCCCTCGTCCAATGGCAGGGCGGGGATATGCAGCTCATTTGCATTTAAGGTGGCATACCTCCCGAAACAGCACATTTTTAATGAGGCCCCAAAGTGACATTTTCAAATGGTTATAATAAAATAACTGTGGGGTATTTTGAGCTGAAACTTCACAAATACATTCTGGGGACACCCGAGACCAATATTACATCTTGTAAAAAGGGGTATAATAGGTGCCCTTTAATTGGCCAAATCCATCCGCGATTCCGTGATCGCGGAAATCATAGGGCCTTAGTGTCTCCACACTTTAGAGTGGAAACTAGCGCGTGGGTCTTCTGATTCGTTTTATTTTTATTCTTTTCCGCCATTCTTCTCGCTTCTCTTGTTGTTAGTTAACTTGTGTTCTTCATCACCGGCCGCTGTTTGCGCCACTTTACCCCTATTTACTCGAACAGTGCCCCTCGCAAACAGAATGGTAGATATTGGGTAGTGACACTGACAACGGGTAAATGAATAATTTTGTGTTGTAATAAAATAGCGATATTGGACGTTAGTGTATCGATTATTTATTGCAACAGAGAACACAACAATATATTGCAATATCGATTTTTTTCCCACCCCTATCATTAATGTACATTTACTTTGTTCAAGTAATAAAGTATTCTCAAAGTATTGAGTGTATAATATGCCATTGAAAATACATACGGGTAAGGCGTTCTAATATCGGTTGCCATGTTGCCCCTCCATGTTGAAAGTACTTTTAATTCACTCGTTACCGTTAATTCAAGCTTCGCTTTTCAAGTTTACGTTTGAATTAGCACTCATGGACGAGGTTTGAACTGGAAGCCATGTTAATCTTGGACTACATTGGCCACCGTAGGAGTTAAAACAAAATCGGAATTGAGAGGAAACCTTATTCATAAATTATGACTATTTTTGATCTAAAAAACAAACTATAAGGGCAACCCAGGAAACATTATAAAATAACAAAATAACCACATGCCAGGGGACCTTTAACATTTCGCAGGTCTCAATGTTATGGAAGCTTGTTTCCGCCACAGAATGAAAAATAAAAAAGTTAATTGTGAGTTTTTATCTCACGATTCTTACTTTTTTTTCTCACAAGTACGAGTTTTCTCATAATTCTAATTTCATAACATCCAGTTTGGATATATAAAGTCAGATTTCGGAGATATTAACTCCAATTCTGAGGAAAAAAGTCAGTCTTTTTTCCTTGTAATTGGACTTTATAACTTGCAATTTCGAGTTGCAATTTCGACAAAAGATGTCAGAATTGCAAGATATAAACACACAATTGCAAGTTTATATCTCGCAATTGTGAGTTTATGTTTCGCAATTCTGACTTTATTACACGCAATTGTGACTTTATATCATGCATTTATGTCTTTATTGCAATTTTGAGAAATCAAGACGTAAATAATAAGGGGCAATTATCTTTTAAAAGTTGAGAAAACAAGCTTTCATAAAATCTACAGTAAGAATAGTATTTTGTCCAGTATATATTAATACATGATAGCACTTATTAAAGTGCACTGCACAGGAACAGCACAACATTCTACATTCGAATTAGCACAGACCTAAATTAATCATGATTAGAAGTGTTTCCCCACCTAATACTGGTGATTAATGATAATTCCACTCAGCACACTTATGCAATACAATACATGTGTTAAAATGAGCCACAATTGTCTGAGTTCACACTGTAATTAAATTAATTAAGGAATAAGCAAGTGTTTGACCGAAGAAATACTCCAGGGTTTGTTGAGTTCCGGAGACCTTTAGTTCAAATCCGTAAGGAATTTGATTTCTCAGGCCAATTACAGCTTAACAATGTCACCAGGTCAAGATCACAAACTCATTTTGTACAAAGTGAGAAAGAAGACATTTTTTTGAGGGTGTGATTGTGACACAGGTTCATTATTAAACTTGGCAAGAGAAGAATCGCTTTAGTGAAGTGATCCAATTTCAGCCAGTAAGACACCTATGAAAATATGAACACTTGCCACAACAGAAGAAAGATTCCCTCATGTAATTAGCCCACGTATTCATTTATTGGAAGCCAGTGCTTTCTAAACAGACTTAATTATATACTTACACTTAATTATATTTGGTTTGTTTTAGAGTCACAGATGGAAAAACATATTTATTTTGGGGAGATGAAAGTCCACCTGGGACAGAGAGAGGTCTCAGCAGGGCTGTGAGCCGTCTGGTAGGAATTTACTGGATTAGCTCAGTCACTGAAATGTGAGATGAACCGTGTTGTCAATCAGCCTGAGGGCTCAGAAAGAGAGCTGGCGCTGTCAATCAAAGCCTGGCCTTCAATCGCTTCTTTCAAGAAGCCTCTAGAATTTACTGCCGTTGAGGCCCGCCAGGACTGAAGAACTCACTTTTCTCTTTTTTTCTCCAATTTCAATGTTTGAATTTTCCATAAATTCCAAAGAAATAATTAACAAATAAGCAAACATGTACAACTTTCTAAATAGAAGCAGTCAATATACCTTTTATAATAAAAACAGCAAAATGTTCATAGATTTTTGCTATATTCCTGTATTTGTATTAGTATAGTTATACAGTATGCATACATTATACATTTTAAACATGCATTTTTTTAAACATAAATTGCTAAATTTGGTTGAACTTGTAATTTCTTTGCAGATTAAGGAAAAGCATTTTCAAACAATTGGAGCATGTTGAGATGATCTATTTGAAAATAGTCTGTCCCCTTAAAAAGTGTTTGTTCGATGAACATAATTCAACTAAGCTTCCCCAAACAGTTAGTTTAGGTTCATTCAACAAGACTAAAACAAGATCATTTAAACAAATAATGTTTTGTTGAATGCCAACTTAAGATTTCAGTGATTATGTTATATAATAACTAGCAATCACTAGCATGCTAAAAATGGTTATGTTTATTATTATTATGATTATTTGCAGGATGAGCAATAAGAAGAGACTGGTCCCAGTACTGGAATGTGCACAGTTATTGCTAGTTGAGGAGAGGTCTTTCCCTATTCTCAAAATCTAAAATTTTCTCTTCTGGTTCACAGTCAAGTACCATCAATAGTTTGGTTATCCACATTTTCGAAATATCTGTATTCTGTT